>JAVDBV010001831.1:0-14356 GCA_032619315.1 Piper longum
CCGCCTTCTTCCTCATGTACTCCTCGAAGTGGAAAGCGTCCACCGCCCGAGAAGTCTCCGGCGGACTCGAGTACGCGGCCGAAAGTGCGGCAGCCTTCGACGGCCGTTTAGATGAAGAGGACAAGGAAGGAGCTGATCTGCCATGACAGTTCAAGGAGCAGGCTTGTGATTTTTGCAGGTTAAGTGTATTGGGAAGAGGAAAAAATGGACAAGCTGAACTCATAATTCAGATTTCCTTGTGTTTATCTCAATCTTGATTATACAAGTTGCTAGCATGGCAACATGGTTATCCGTTTCTACTCTATATATACGCCCTTTTTGCTTTCCAAGTAGGAGGAGTCACTTCATTTGCACTTTTCACATGTAGCTCTTTGGTCAATAAAAGTGTCGGAAGCAACGTGATGTTCCAGATGTGAATGTTGAGATCCCTCTTGTTGAAAAGAAGGAAAAGAAAATACATTATGCCTAAATTTAAATTATTTTTTACACGTTTTACTTATTTTTTTTATAAGAGTGCCCTTGTCTAATAGGAAAGCTTATTCTATAAGAGACGGATCATAACTTTTTTGCTAATAGTATCTTCTACAAATAGTTGCATCTAAATAAAGACACAGATATCGAGAGAGTGCATTTTTATAAATAGTTATATTTACTTAGAAGTAAGGAGAGAGCAATATTATTTTAAAATAGAGAAAATTTGTCATTTAATGATAAGGAGATGGGTAATTCACTATTCAATTATACTCTTTAACAATATTATGATTTCATGAAATTTTTAGATTTAAAGTCAATTATACCCTTAAACATGGAATTTGGATTGATATTTAGGCTGGTTTGGGTATAAAGGTGGTGTTGAGTAATCTGTTAGTTAAAAAAAAAGGTGAGTTTGGGTAGAGGGGGGGGGTTGCGTTGTGTGTGGCCCACTAATGGTTACTTAATTTAAATATTTTAATATTGATATTTATTAGAAGTAAATCTAAAAAATAAATTTACCTGGAATTATAATTTGAAAAGTATGTTATTTAAAAACAGATATACGATAATAATTTTTATTTAGTTAGTTATTTATTATTATTTATTGTTGGAAATAAGTAAAATAAAGTTTTAGCCAATTTAACAATTTTAAAAATTTGATAAATTTTATTCAATTATGAAAATTTTATCTCAATTATAAACTTTACTTATTAATTTATTACTTATTTTTATATAAATTATTTTAATATTTACATGCAACTATTATATTCTAAAAATATATATTATTGTTAAAGTTAAATGGATAGTTATTCATTATTTTTATTGAAAAATAATGTTATAAAAATAATGTTTAGTATACTTTCTAGAATTAACTTCATATATTATTTAAAAATAATATTTAATGAATCTATCATTTAATAATGAAATTTATCTTTAAATATTTCTACCATTAAAAATAAATAAACCATTACAGCCCAATCCAAACTCACTTATGCATATTTCAACTTGCCCTTCTACCCAAACCAGCCTAACTCTCAACCCAGCTTCCATATTTAAAGACACTACTGATTTTAAATTTAAAAATACCATTAAATCGTAAAACTGTTAAAAGAGTATCATTGAATAATGAACATAGTACATCTTCACTGTAAAAAGTCTTACATCCAATATTAAATATGTAGATAACTAGAAAAGTACATAGAAGGGAACCACTTGTTCTTAAAATTACAAAACCCAGAGAATATCTAATGAGTTTGTGATTTAGTTAAAATTAATTGAGCCTTACAACCACATTAGCAGGTCTTAAAACAGATTACTATTACCATTGTATGATAATTTTATCGTTAGAATAAAAATGTTAAAAAATTCCTTCTCCTATTCGGATAAACTGTGTCGTGTTTTGCATGGGAAGAATCAAAGTCGTGATCTGATTGGTTACAACACTCTGGAGGAGCCATTTTGTCAAAACAATAATGAATTGAATGTTTCCTTCACGTGCTTGACAAAGGTGCACAGTATGTGAATGAAAGATCGATAATTAAACATGGAGCCGGCCTGTTATTAAAAGACTTTGAATTGGAGAGCCCGACAGGACCGCAAAGTGAACGTGTCCATATTACAAGTGTGAATTTTACAGTAGTCGTTGTTGCTTGAAAAGGACAGTGTAGGCAAACGGGACTGACTTTGGGCAACATTTTAATAAACTTGCCTGTCGATCGTAGATAAAGGTGGAAGAACATATCACTAGTTGGAGGTGTTAAGTCATGGGTGGAATGGATATTTTAGGCTGCATTTTCGTAAACAAGGTGATCAAACGATAGTCAAGTTGATGTGCAAAGCCATGCATATTAAACATATCTGCAGGCAGTGCAGGCAGCATTTTTTTTTTTAATAATTAGTACACGCTGCCTAACATACTTTGGGAACATGCATGATACTCACTTTCCTGCTTATATCAAATAATGCCATGGAATTGATAGGTTTGACACATTCATGTCTCCATGGCCACAGATATCTTCGATAATCTTTTATTGTTTTTAAAAAAATAAAACTTTTTTTGTAGTTTTTATTTTATAATAGAGGACATTAATGTTTTACATTTGAAGCATGATAAAGTAATATCAGACTCGCCTACCTTGTGCAGTACTGTATGCAAAAGTCATGCATCTTCAAGCAAAAAAAACGAGGAAAGCATTCAAGCATCTTCATTCCTACTTGTTCACTTCCAACCAATTCCCAGTGAAAATTATTCTTTTGTTCAAATGATTGGAGTACTTGGGAAGATTGCCAACGAAAAACAATCCTGCAAATGAATCATTTATCAGAAATTATTATTCCCAATACTAATAGCCATTATAACTCCGAAAAATAACATGATAAAGTCTCTATGTTAGAGCGGCCCTTCATGATCATTTTCTGTACTTTATATCGTCATTGAAACGTAGTTAATATTATTAAGCAAGTAAGTTTATTCAAAACAGCAAAAGAAACAAAAGTTTAGGAACTTAATTTTTAAGTAAAAAAAGTAAATTTCACAATCACAAATCAGCGAGGCCGGTGCCAAATTTGTTAAATTGATCATTAATTAATAATCCTATTCTATAGAATAATGTTTCTCGGAAAATTTTTAATATTTAAAAAATATTTTTTTAATCAACAATGGTTTTATATATATATATATTACTTGTATTTTCCATTTTTTAAAAAAAGATTTTCTTTTGTAGGATAAACATCTGGCGTTGGGCCCGGCACCTTTGGGATGGGAGTAAGCTCTCGATCGCCTCCAAGTCCACTCACGTGTTTTGGTCGTGGGCCTGGTATGACTATTTGGGCTCTAGTGGAGGCCCACTTGGGCCTCTTCACGTGCTATGCACTGCCACATGTTACCTAATGGGCCGACGGCCCAGCCAAGCAGGGCCTTACCAATGATTTGTCCATTTCAACTCCTGAAAAATGTGATATTTTGTTTTCTTTCTTTTTACTTATTTCCTAAAGAACAGATAAAAAATAACGAAATTGCAAAATTGTCGTGAAATGGAGGTCTAAATAGAAAATTTTCTTGTTTTTATCATATCCTCCTATTTCCCCTTTAATTTTAATATAAAAAATAAAGGGAAAATATGCTCCTAATCTAAATTATTGATACGCTGCTTTCTGCGCCAGAGTTCATTAGATTTATTTAGAAGTTTTAATGATGCAGCAGGAGTTACCCTCTTGGAGTTCATACTTCAATTTTGACATAAATAATTGACAATATTTTTATTAAATTTTCCATTAGAAAGTAATTAACGTAGACAAATATTTCTCCCGATTACATTTCATTTATCAGCCAAAAGGCGTGATTAAAAGAAATTCTATGAGAGGAACAGGACATGAGCCACCAATTTATTTGAATATAGTGACTTCATATCAGTCTACACTCTACACATATATTTGAGATATACAACCTTGTAGTGGTTGAAGCAATTTGGTATATTGTATTGTAGAAGGAAACACAATTAGTTATAGAACTGACCCATAAACACAAGCATGACCAAATGGATGTATTCATTTATTATTTCACATTAAGAAACAAGGCCCAGATATCAAAATCTCAAGAAAAATAAAATGAACATATCTCAAACCATAAATATAAAAAACATGACTATTTTCACTTACTTGTTCAAGAGAGGGACTACTCTGCTCTTGTCATGGATATCCATGTAGTATCCTTTTATCACCAAGCATATTACTTTCCTGGAACTAGAGCAACTAAACTCTAATGGCAAATTGTTAATAATAAACAAAAATTTATTTATAAATAATTTTTTATCTTACATCATTGCAGACAACATACACTTTTTGACCAATTAATATCTATCTTTTTCTCCTCATATATAAGTTTAATTTAATCAAGGATTACAAAATTAAAGGCTATAATATGGTTAGTAGCCTAATCTTTTCCAACGGAGATAATCTTATTTGATTAAACACGAAGAAGAAATATGGTGTACATGTTAATCTCTTCTCTGTTATGTACGAACCATGTATTGTAATGGTGAAGAAGAAAGACTGGTAGATAGAATCTATCCGTTTCAACCTCTCTGAAAAGGTTGTTGTCGTACGCTTTTTGGCTCCATTGCTCTTCTCTCACCTCCTCTCATCCTGCTCCGCCTTCCTCCTTCAATCACGCTCTGTTGAACATGTGCAAAGATAACTGTAACAGCACCAAAAGTTGAAGTCTTTGGCTTTTCCCAGAGTGCCCAGAAGCTAGTAGTTCTCTCCTTGTTTCAGACCAGTGAGCTAGTGAGCTGCAGAAGTAGATGAGCAGATCTTGTGTTGTCAATGCTTTGAAGGGTCAGCCTTGCTTTCTGGTGGTTGTTGTTCATTGTTTGTAAGGAGGGAAGGGGGTGAGATGACGGCAGGGGGTGGGTCTACTGGTCGGATGCCGACATGGAAAGAGAGGGAGAACAACAAGAGGAGGGAGAGGAGGAGGAGGGCCATTGCTGCTAAGATCTTTACTGGCCTCCGGGCGCTTGGGAACTATGAGCTCCCCAAGCACTGTGACAACAACGAGGTGCTCAAAGCTCTCTGTGCCGAGGCTGGCTGGGTGGTTGAAGAAGATGGCACCACTTATCGCAAGGTCGAATCCTTGTCCCTCACCCTTTCCACGACTCTTCTTCTTCTTCTTCTTCTTATGTTTTCGTGTTTTGATCTTCTTTCGATTGTTTGATCGCATAGCTTTTTTTTTATTTGTTCGCTCTAATCCTGTTAGTATTGATGCGTTTGAACATATCAGATTGCATTACCAATGAGAATTATGAGATTTTCTGTACTCTTCCTGTAGTTTTTTTGACCTGGTGTTGCTCTGTGTGATGCTGTTTATGCTCTCATATGTTTTTATGTGTTCTTAATATCGTTCATTTGTTTGTTTCAAGTTTGCTCTATACCCAAACATGATTTTGCTTCATGTTGGCAAAGAAAAAAACCAGGATGATTGTGTTTGTTTATTTCATGCTAACAATGATCAAGATCCAACAACTTTTTCCCCGGCCGAGTCTTTATTACTCATGGCAGTACTTTTTTTGCTTTGTGCATTTAGTGTGAAAGGCATGATTCTAGCTTCTTATTATTTCTTCCTTCCAAGTTCATCCCGAACTTGTCAATTTTAGAAGAAAAACTATTCTACTTATACTATGTTTCTTTCTGTATGATTCTCACAAATAGGGCTGTAAACCACCTCCAATTGAAATAGCAGGCACAACAGCAAATATAAGCCCTTGTTCATCTTATCAACCAAGTCCATTTTCATCATCCTATCCTAGTCCTGTTCCTTCATACCATGCAAGCCCCTCCTCCTCATCTTTCCCGAGTCCCACGCGGATTGATGCAAACTCATCATCCTATCTCCTCCCATTTCTCCAAAACCTCACCTCCATGCCTCGCAGTTTACCACCTCTCCGCATTTCTAACAGTGCCCCGGTCACACCTCCAATGTCATCACCAACGTCCAGAGCCCCCAAGCAATTGAAACATGACTGGAGTTCAATCTGCAACACTGCTGCAGCCACATTCCACCATCCTTTCTTTGCTGCATCAGCTCCTTCCAGTCCAACCCGTCGTCACAACCGCACGCCGGAAACTATACCAGAATGTGATGAATCCGATGCCTCCTTGGTCGATTCTGGGAGGTGCGTCAGCTTCCAAACTGGTGCTGGTGCAGCTGGTGCCCCTCCATCCCCAACCTTCAACCTCATTCAACAAGTTTCTCATAAGAGCTCACAACCTGCATCCGAATTTTCATGGGGATTCGAGAATGACAATGGCCGTGCTTCTGAATTTGAGTTTGAGAATGGTAGAGTGAAGCCTTGGGAAGGAGAAAGGATCCATGAAATGAGCGTGGATGATTTGGAGCTCACTCTTGGAAGTGGGAAGCAGTAAGACCTATATAGGCTGGCAATCATCAAATGTAATTTTTATGCGTAAGGACTATCATTACAGCGGCTATAATGGTGATAATCACTTCTCATGCCTCTTTGCCTCGCCAATGCTGTACTCTTCTGCTGCATATACAATTCTTGCGGCAACCATTTTCCCACGGATTAGTAGTTAAATTTCATATGGAGGTTATGCCATGTTTGTAAACTAAAAATTCTTGGAAAAATATGGAATCTAATTGCATGTTTAAATTTATACTTTCATAATCTGATCTCTCTACTGCTCACGCTTTGCAAAGCCATCCACCGAGCTCTGTTTCATAATACAAAGAAAGCCATTGTGGTCCTTTTCGCATTCCAACCAATAGAAAAGTTTGCAGCAAGTCGTAATCAAAAATAAATATTTAGCTGTATCTCTGAGGCCATGATGCTGTGCTGAATCACTGATACTGTTACCAGCTGTTTTCATTGTCTTCTTTTTCTTTTTTATGGGTTGCCGCCAAAGAATTTTGGTGACTATCAGTCGAATCGCAACCAAGAGCATGCTACCGCCATCATATTTAGGATTACGTTGAACTTTATTGGATCTCTGCGTCCATGAAAAGCTCAATTTGAGCTCCGCTTATCAATCTCAACGTTGCCTCAAACAAAGAAAAGAAAAGAAAAATCTTGACACTCTCCTGCACAAGCTTGAAAGTGGAAAAAAGATTAGCAGTTAGCAAAATCTGCCCATGCACAGGTTGGGGGCAGAGGAAATTCCTCAACATGGTTTTGCTTGGCTCTTATAAATTGTTCAAAGGGCGACAATAGCTTAAATTTTCCTGGATTTCTTCAAAGGTGGGAACTAATTGGATTAGAATTAAATCGATGTTAAAGACTATAAGTCGACTTTTTACACTGCCATCATGTGGCTATCTCAAACGCTGTCAACACAAATAGAAAATTACCATCGCATCGCATCGGTAGCAATCTTAAGCAAGAAACTAATGTGAGTAGCGCCAAAACGATGTCGAAAGACGGACTTTTTGCCCGCTTGAATAGAAGAAATTTGGCGAGCATTTATTTCACGTTAGAAACTGCGCACAAACGCGGCGTTACTATCTCGGAGCAATCTCAAGCGAGGGTTTTTAAGTGGTAATATTTATTGGTTTTATTTAGTGGTTTTATTTGTTATAATATGAATTCAAACACAAATATTTGTTACAAGACCCAACAAACAGTCAACAAAGTATATATGAAAATACTCACTTATACTTGAAATAATAAAATTATCACAAAAACATTTAATGAGTTAGTAATTTGGTTAAAGCTGATTGACCCTTGTAGTCATATTAACAGTAAATTATTATTCTTTTTCTCAATACAACCAAAAGTGTATGGTAACGACTGAGAGAGAGAGAGAGATTATGTAAAATCCTTTAATTTAATCCCGCATCTAATACATAAGGAGAGAAAATCATATTTATAAGTGAGAATGCACCGTAGATTTTTAATTTCGGTTAACTCATTCAAAGAAATGCTTAGACCCATTATATTACACTTTAGACCGGGTTGTTACACCAACTACTTTTAATATTATAAAAAATAAATAAATCAAAAAATGAGTTCTAGGAGTGCAACTACTCACCTCCTCTTCCAGGAGCTACGAGAGTTAGGAAACAAAAGTGATAATATTAGGTGGTTTTATTCAATATAATATAAACTCAAACACTACAACAATTCCCAAATGAATAAATATTACAAAATCGGAACCTAAGCAAATCCTTATCTATCAACCGAACCCCAAGTAATTCATAGGCTCAACAACAGCAAATGACTTCCATCCATGTTTGATGTTGCCATTCATCCAGAACTCATGGTAATAGTCACATTCACCAGAACTTTTGGTATTAGTTTTTAACTTATCATCCTAATAGTCGCTTCCACATTGCCCTCCTATTTTCACTTGAATCAACCAAAGACTCGGGAGCACAATGTATCTGTTAAAGTAAGTTCACGGGCTTCTATCCAAAATGACTAGCTACTTTACACAGTGTAAAAACCTACATTCGCATCTCTTTTGCATTTATAAAATCAGCCAAAATCCTCCGTCTCCACCTCGCTTGGACCTTATTACGGAGGTGGTAAATGTGCATCTAGAATGCGCGCATACTTGGTGAAATAGTTCTGAAACTGTGTAAAGAAAATGTGTGTCCTATTAATTTTTTATATGTACATAATATTGTATATATAGACAATGTAAGTCTACAGAGATATGTTATGCTCAACTCAAAAGATTTGAACGAGTAATTTAATGTTCACGCTAATAGTTTCACATGGTAGACATACCAAAATGTTCAAGCTAAATCATGAATCATGTAGCAAGCTGTATCAGTATGCATTCCCATGGCCATCTTCTCATCCATAACATTTATACCCTCAACTATACAACCAAAAGAAATGAAAGTGCAATCAAACAAGAGCATGCGTACCTTATAATCTCCATCAAAATCCCGGCCTCTTTGATCCATCCACTTCTTCTCGTAATCATCAATCAACAAGACGACCAGTTCTTATGAGAGCTGATCAGCGCAGAGAGCAGACCAGCAAAGGCCATGAGCAGCGGCCCGGACAGCACCCCCTTCCCCTCCCTAATATCCCCGACCGCCATCACCGCATCAGCCAAGTCCTGAACAATCGACAACTTCTTCATCACCAGCTTCTCCCCCAACTCCCTCGCCTTCTCCAACTCCTCCCCCATTCCCCTGGCCGCCGACATGGCCTCCACCCCCAATCGCCTCACCTCTTGCCCCTTGATCAGCAGGCTGCCCAGGTACCCCACCAGCTCCGCCCAAGCGCTGATCTTTTGGAGGCGGGAGGCGTGCCGGGGGTCGATGAGGCCGGTCTTGGAGAGCCAGACCAGCTGTTCGACGAAGTAGTAGAGGCCCTCGCCGCCGTAGGCAAGGGCGGTGAGGAGGGGGCGGTCGGGGGCGGCCGCGCGGTAGGCGTTGATGTCCTGCACGAACTTGCCTAGGCGGAAGGCCTTGCGGCTGAGGCCGACGCTAGACTCGAAGGCCTTGAGGCGGGGGCGGAGCGGGTGATCGCCGGCGCTGGTGGCCAGGGCGATCTTGGCCGCGTACCGGCTGATCTTGAGCAGCTTGTCCACCCCGTCCCTCTTCGCCAGGTACCTCTCCACCCGGATCAGCAGATCCCGCTCGCCGCCGCCACCGGCGGCGGCGGACTTGGGTTCCGGCGGCGGTGCCATGGACTGTGCGGCGGCGCGGGAAAGGGTGGACCGTTGACGCGGGGGAAACAAATGGGATGGCTTATTTTGGGCCTGGGCTCGGTAGGTTTGGGCTTATATTTAATGAACTATATTTTCATTTATTTATCTGGTAATCATAAAAAATTGGTATTCATGTTCAACTTTTTTTTTATTAAAAAAATTGTATCCTTAATTAATAACTTGAGAATACTAAATTTTTTGAGCCGGTTTTTGTGAAACTGGAATGTATTTTTGTAAAACTAACGTAGATAAATTGGATATGAACATGTAAAAAAAAAAGGTGGATCTTAGTGTCACCTTCTATGTGTTGGACCAATGGTATTTTCATTTGATCGAGTTTGAATGATTTAAGTTGGAGACAAAGTTCAAAACAAGTTTGCATGAGGTGAAATCTATTTGACTTGACTCTAATTTCGGTATTTAATGTATAAAAGAACATTTTGGATGTTTGTATCTATCTGTTCGCACAAGAATGTACAAAAATTGATAACAGTCTAGTTATCATTATTTTATTTGATGTTTGATTAATGGAAATAAATATAAAAGTTCAGTTTTTTTTTTTTGTTCAAACCGTATAAGAGTTAGAGAACTTATCAAAGGTGAAAAAAAAAGATAAATATTATACAAGTTTTTTTTTCACCCACGTCCTTGTATAATTATCTAAATTAAAAATTTTAAATTATAATTAAAATTTACCCTTATTTCATATCGCGGGTGGAAATTACAGACGGAGAGTCGGTATAGCATGACTTTTATAAAAAAAAAATACACTTGACGAGGGAAACTCAAGTCACCTGGTTGGTACTGTACTCGTGTTTTCCATGGGAGGCGACATCACGCAAACGAGAGTAGCTCACTTCTTCAATTTGTTTTTTTTTTTCTTTTAAGCAAGGTATTCTTACATTTACTTTTGACAATTTTATTTTGGAGAACAACAGTATGATTTTAAAAATGGCTCGATTCCTAACAATTTTCGGAAATTGATAACAAAAACAGCCACATGATATACGAGTTTTATATACAAACAAGGCAGGCAGTTGATGATGATATCATGGTCAAAATTGAACAACAATTTGGAAAGAAAACCGTTTTAAAATATAGGGCACGCGTTCCTACATCTTGAAAGAATAATATTAACGTCTCCAACCTTCGTAAAGAAAAATACAAGTATCACCAGACATGCTGGTTCATTGGTGTGCAGCTTTGCTAGATTAAGACAAGAAGCTTGAATTTAGTTAGGCAACTTAAATTAGGCAGTGTGGAAAAAGGCTCCTTAAAACTAACATTGATGTAATGTAATCTTCGAAAATAAAAATTATGACTTCGGTGAGAATAAATGAGATAGCCTGATTTTGATGAAAAAATGTCGGTTTACAGCACGAACTTCATGAATAATTTTGGTCCTTGTAGTTTGAGGTGCATCTATCCATTCTGCCTCGTGGGTTCAATAATTTAATACAACGTAGACAAGCATTTGAAGCCCCTAACACATATAATATATCATATACAGAAACACTCTTCAATCTGCTTTGTGATGTAATTCACTCGGAAGGCTATTACCGCTCAGTGCAGCATGGTAGAGTCTTTTCTCAGGCAGACCAGCATCAGATAATTTCAAATTTCCCTGTAATTGGAGGAGAAGGCATTATTCACAACATCCCCAAGAGATCACCAAACTATAAAATATGATCAAAGTTGAAAATCTTAACGGTATGTTTGCAACAGCAGTCATCAGAGGAAATGTTTACAATCAAAGAATGACGCTCAGCAAGGAATAAGAGAACAGTAATATTTGTTCATACCTCAGTAGCCATTAGTTTTCGAACATTGTTTGCGTAAAGTTTAGGGTCCACCTTTTCCTCTTCAGAAGGGTAGTATACAGGTAAACAAATAACCTCCATATAGTTTACAATCTGGCAAAGAAGCAAAAATACATGGCGAAACTGCAAATTACAGTAGGAGGTATACATTAGCTTTACAAGAGATCAAATGTACCAACTAAGCTTTCACTATCTATTTTAGGATATCAAGACAAAAGCAAAGAGATAGTTTGTCAAGCATTGATAGTCTGTAAACAAACTGATTGCATGAAGGTAGAAGAACGAAATATCAGTACCCATTTATAACTTTATTGAATTCTAGAAAAATCCATGTGATCAAAGAAATTATCATTACCGAAAAAGAATTCACCCCTAAAAACGACGAAGGAAGATGAAAAGAGAAGTATTGAGAATATAAATTTCATTGTACCAAATATAAACTGTTAGACAGCTCACCCCTGATATGCTTTCCCAAGCTGGACTAAATCTCTGATATGGATATTTAAGGATGACTGGAAGCACTGGTGCCTTTGACAGAAATGCACCCGTCTTGAAAGGAAGAAGGAAGCCTCCATTTGTTGTCGTACCCTCTGTTGACCATGCAAAAAGAGTACGTAGACTCAGACCATACAAGTGAACAACGATTCTCACAAAGATCTCCACAACGATTATCCTAGAAAGTATAAAATATAAGCAATGAACATGGCTAGAACTTATAATTTAACCTAGGACATTACAAAGAACTGGATAAAGCACTTACTCAAGCAGGCAAAACCCGATTTTGTATTTTCCTTTAAAATACACCAGTAAACTCGACCCATATGTAAAATAAAATGTCAAAAAATGGAAAAAGCAAAATTGCAGTTGGACTAGAGTTCAATCAAATATGAAATACCTGGGAAGAGCATCATCAATGGGGCATGCCTATCTTCATGAGCTGCTTGAATTCTTTCCATCACCACTCCTGGGATTCATTTGCCAAATTATGGCTATAGTTTGTAATGTTCACGTGATAGCAAGTATAGCAAATTATCAATTTGATAATTAATATAATGCAAAGGACTTCAAATTCCCAATGCAATGATTCAAGATCAAGACTAAAACATTGACTATATGTATTTGTCTACAAATAAAAACAATGTTCACCCCAATTTATAACCAGTCCACACTAAGTTAAGACACAAGAACTAGTCAAACTGCTGTCACCAATGCTATCATAAGACAACTGCGAAAGCAGACTGAATGAAAACAAGCCAAAGGTTGTCATAATTTAATCTCCTAGTAGGAGATTACTATAATACAAAGGACTTCAAATTCCCAGTGCCATGACTCAAGATCAAGACCCACTAAACATTGGCCATATGTACTTGTCTACAAATAAAAACTATGTACACCCCAATTTGAAACCAGTCCACACTAAGTTAAGAGACAAGAACTAGTCAAACTACTGTCACCACTGCTATCATATTTTAATAACCTTTGATGCAGTTCAAATTTCTAGTTACATAATCACAAAAACTCAAATAAAAACTTTAAGCCTAATAAGACAACTGCGAAAGCAGACTGAATGAAAACTAGCCAAAGGTTGTCATAATTTAATCTCCTAGTAGGAGAACGAAATGATTTACATGTGTTTGGCTATCTTTTTCTCTCTATTACGGGTCAACTATTGACATATTAGAAAATTAAATGGCCAGCTATTTAGTATTTACATTTTTTTCTAAAATTTGCAAGGTTCTCAGCGACGCTGATAACAATATTTTACTTTCAGTGGAAAGAGGAAGCTATTAAAAACTACAATGCCATGGAAACGTACCAGAGACACCCTTAGAATCAGATGTCTTGGACTCTCTTTGAACATAGACACAACCGAGGCACTTGCTGCATGTGAAACAAATAACGCACATCACATTCCATACAATCGAAAACCCCTTCAATTTAAAACAAAACACTACGCAACCAAATGAAGGAACAAACAAAAAAACTCAAAAATCTGAGCCATCAAAGCAGGCAGCACTCACTTACCTTATAAGCCCCACCAAAAACAGCTTCGCCACTGACCTCTTCAATCACATAAAAAAAAGCACAAATGTGAGCCCCAAGCTCCCAGACAAACAGCAAACAAACAGAAACACATTCCCTACTCAAACAAAGCATCCACCTTTGCAACAAAACTGGGAAAAGAAGCCGACATGTGATACAGGATATCCAAATACGATACGTGATTCGATACTATAACCCCAGGCCTCTCTGCTTCTCCAGCTAAATCCATCCCCCCATCCTGAAAAAAAAAACCAACAAACAAGCAATTTTTCTACCCAATCAAAGATTCAAACGCAAAATTGCTAAACAGAATAGTTGTAGATAAAGATTTGATTTTGAGTACCCGGTACTCGCAGGGGATCCGGTAGAAGCCCATGATGAAGAGGAGGGCGCGCGAGAAGAAGCGGCCGGAGTGGACGATGACGGCGCGGCGCCACCCGACCATGTGGGCGTAGTCCTCCTGCTCCCCCCCCTCCTCCTTGTTGGGGACCAAGAAAAGGGTGAGGCAGCGGCAGATGAGGTAGTACAGGAAGAGAATTCCGACGCCGACGACCAGCCGGAGGGGAACGAGGGTGACGGCGGCGGCGGCGAGGAGCAGCTTCTCCCCGGGGGAGGTGGCGCCGCGGCCCATGACGCCGTAGGCGTCGCCGCGGGTGAAAGGCGCGAACTTTTCCGACTCCATGAGCAGGGGAGGGGAGGTGGCGCTCAGTGGGCGGCCATGGCGGCGGAGTTGACGGCGACGATGACGGCGGACGGTGATGACGTTGCCAAGGAGATGGTGAAATGATAAAGACATGATGGATAATTGGATTATATATATATATATATATATATATATA
>JAVDBV010001834.1:0-14718 GCA_032619315.1 Piper longum
ACCCTCCTCTGGAAGTTTGCACCGCCGGGATTCAACAAGTGCCTGTTGCTCAGCGTGTGCATGGTCGCCACCGTCGTAATGGTGCAGGCTTTCCGGGCAATGGTGTCGGAGGCAAGGAAGCCAGGCTTGTGGGTGGTGCCGGCGATGCCATGGGTGCCTGCGGTTTCTATCTTCTTGAACGTGTTCTTGCTGGGATCGCTGGACGGGCCTTCGTATGTGCGGTTCGGCATCTTCACGGCCGTAGCCGTAGCGGTTTATCTCTTGTACAGTGTCCATGCTAGCTACGATGCGGAGGAGGATGTTAATGGGGAGATTCGGATCCCTGCTTGTGAAAGGATTGGTGGTGCTGGTGATGTTAATGTGTGAATTACCAGTTCTCGTTTCTTTTCTTACATGATTTTTTTTTATTTGGAAAGAAAATTGGAAATGATATGAGCCGGGTATCTTTTGTTTTTTTATCTGATAAAATATGCATTTGCAATAGTTATTATTAAATTGTTACTTTTATTATATATATAAATAATGAGATTGAATCATCTCCCTAGTCACTTACTTTTATTATACATCAAAGGCGTGTACGATGCGATTACGCTATTAATTATTTTTTACCATTAAATATTATTGCACTGTTTGTCACTTTTCAAACCACTAAATCCTAAATCTTAAATACTAAACTCTAAATCCTACTGTTATCTTTAATTTGTCCACCTTGATCAATAGATTAATAATTAATAAGTTTTGATTTAAATTATACAAGTCTTTGGTATTATAAAATTTTTATCAAAACTATAAATTCATTGTCATTCAAACAATATGTTTATGTTAAACCAACTTTTAAAAGGCAAAATAATATAGCATTTTTATTAAACATAGTAATAATATTATTCTTCTATATGGGTTAATATAATTATATTTTTATTTAAAAATAATAAAATAGTAAAGGATAAAACAACAGCACCAAATAGTTTTGCCACGGCCGTTTTAAAATAAATACGATGCATTTAAATTTCTTATTTTTTATTATTTAAAAATTTAAGATAATTGGTAAGAGGGTAAACCTGTCTTCGAGCTCTAAGGGTTTCATACCTCGGCGGTGTCTGTAAAAGTCAGTGAACTCGAACTGGCACCGGGCGAATGGGACAGTACTAACGTTGAGTCTGGAGCTGCACCAGCCATTGAAGGAGGCATAGGCTGGGGAAAAGGTGATCCCACGGCGCACACCTCATCCATTGTCAACATTATCCTATCCATGTTGTCAAACCGACACTCCAGTACATGGCGTAACACTTTTCAAAGCCATTTTCGTTGTCCTCCAGCTTCAACTTCGTGGCCTTCTGATATCTCGTGTCATCTCCGTCCACTACTGTCGCTCTCTGTAGTTGTCGGGTTTATCTCACATTAATTATAAAAAGTGTTGATAACTTATATATATATTAATAAATTTTTTTTTTTGAATTAATTTTTAAATTAAAAAGACCCATGATACTAGTATAAGCCTCTTTTAAAAACTTGTCTAACAATAATATCAAAGTTTGGTTGTAGGCCCAAAAGGCCCAAGTCTACTAGACCTTAATAAGGGCTAGGTTTTTGTTCCATTATCCAACCTAGTTTAAGAACTTTAATAATTTCGGGTGCAGGGAGAAGATAGGTCTAAGACCATAACATGACTAATTATTTATTTCTCGGATGGGGTTATTTAAATTATGAATCTATATATTTTTATATATTTTTAAAGTAAATTGATATCGTGAAATAATATTTCATTGTTAATTTATTTTGATTACACAAATTTAAAAATTTAAATTATAAATACGTTATGATTATCTTCTATCCTTTATAATTTAGGCTCACAAGCCAATAAATTATATTTGCGAGTTGTGTAGTCATATTAACTGATTTATAATACTTTTTGTGTTGCACGTTAAATCGTATAAAAATCGTGTAAATATGATTGATTCTTAAAAAATAAATATCACTAACCTATTAATATAGATTGGCCGTCTATATATGTAATTTTTATTATTAAATATAAAAGATAGCTCTTACAAAATAAATTAGTTTTAAAATATATTTTTTATAGAATTTATATAAAATTTATAAGAATGAAAAAAAAATTAGTGGAGGGCCCACAACTACTATCTTATAAGAAATTTAGAACTTAGAAGTTACCCCAAGAAAGTTTATTTTTTTAAAAAAAGGGCAATGACGTTGGGTTTTGGCGATGGTGAAACAAGACGGCTTCGAGGCCATGAAGACTATATACTCTCGCCGATGATCTTCATGCGATGGGATAAAGACTCCATTTATATATAATTTATTCTATCCAAAATGTCTCCATCATCATTTATGCTAAGAGGAGTTCATCCACCTTTAGTGAGTGATCAAATTAGTATATAAAATCTAGTGAAAAAATAATATTAAAAATCATCTTTCCATCCTTTACAATAATACAATCAAAATAAATATATTTTTAATAAAATATTGTCAAAATGCTTAGATAAATTAAGTGTATTTAATTCAACTATTTTTTCCAATAATTCTGTCGCCACCTATTAGAGCTATTGCTTTATTAAAATATCTAAAAAATTAATCTCACAAAATATAAAAATGCACGTTAAGAGGTATATAGAATAAACATCAATGAGTAACAAAAAAAGATTGTTAAAAGTGTAAAAAAATTGGACTTGAAAAAGTATCAAGTCACATTTAATATATTGTAATAAATTTAAATGTGAATCTTAAAATGAAAAAAAAATATTTATAGGAATGTGTTTGGGAAAATATAAAATTTATATGAATTTTTTTGTTAACAAATGGTACAATTATTTAAATATAATTTTTTTTGAATATTTATTAAAAAATAATAAATGCACCCATTCTATAAGAATATTTTTTTCAATAAAAAAAACATCTTTTATAAAGAGACACATCTTGTGAGAATAATATTGAACTTAATCATTAAGTGGTGTGAATACAATTAGTCAGTAAAAAAACTGATATTGGGAAAAAAGACGATAAAAAAATACAACAATATAGGATATTTTATATATTATTTAGGATATTGTAATAAATCCAACATAAGTTATGGTTAGGTATGTAAATAAGCCAAACCTGTTTGCAAATATTTTATGTCTGGCTCATTTTGGCTTAAACTCGTGCTCATTAATTTTATGCTTAAAAAATACTCGGTTTAAAATAAATAGCTTGTTGAATAATGAAGAGAGCTTGAACTAAGGAGTGTTTGACTCGGCTTGGCTCGAAACTTAAACTTAATTAGTTTAGATTCAAAAAATACTTATGGTCAACTCGGCTCATCAATATTATTAAAATTACATTGAGCGTTAAAAAGAAAATTTTTATCATATATAAATCAAATATGAGCCAAATATAAATATTCACTTGGCTTAAGCTCAGTTCAAAAATATAGCGAGCCAAATATAAGTCAAATCCAAACACCATAAACTTTAAACGAGCTTAGCTCAACCTGTAATATATTAAAACTCATCAAATATTCAATTAAGCTTTATTCACTAAAAATCAAACTAAATTTAAAAATATCCCTTTTAGTTCGGTTCGGCTTGGCTTGGCTCCGAATGAAAACGTGCGCATGCTCACTCGATTCGAACATCGATCGAAATCAAGCCTCGATTCGATCGAGGTGATAGCACCCGTAGTCCTCTCGGCCGCCCCTCGCGTCTTCCTCTTGCCGCCGCCGGGGTCATCCTCCCTATCGGCTTATTTTTTGGGAACTCTACCAGAAATCGAAGATTTGTATGTAACATATAATTCATCTTTGTTCTTCTCCTTTCTGGCTGGTTTGCAATCTGCTTTACTTTGATTATTATGGAATGCAGTTTTATTGGAAGTTACTTGAGATTATATCCTATTGCTTCTATACTTTCATTTCTTGCCATTTTTTTCTTGTGTGGAGCCGGACACGCCTTCTTCTTAAATTGTGCTTACGCGACCATAAGATGTGATTAATTGTGTTCAGGTGGCTATTTGTTGTTGCACAGCACAGTGTTGTGGGATGAGAGAAGTTTGCGGGTAGAATGAAGTTGAAGGTAGTTTGGAGGAAGTTACGGGATTATGTTCGGTATGACCTCAAAGAAATCGCCTTCCCTTCGTCCTTGCTTGATCCACCACATATAAAGAAGCGCCGGAAACTCACTTGGTCTGAGCGTTGGGCTGTATGTATAATGTTTTGCACTGATTTTCGTGCGCTGTTATTATCGTTTTTTTGGGTAGGTAAAATGAAAGAATTTTATGCTTTTCGTTTATGTGGGTTGGTAAAATAAAAGAATTTTATGCGTTTCCAGGTGTTGAAGGAGGCTTTTCGGCTGTATGGGGCCAGCTGGGTGCGTGATATAGGCCCTGATCTTAGACCAAATGATTATAAGAAGTACAGGAGTGAAGATAGTTCCACTGGGGACAAAACAACAAAGGAGAAAAAGGACCCTTCAACACTTGAAGATCTTGGTATGTAATTATAAGCTTGGAATGTTCGTTTTAACATGTTTGTATTAATTTGCTTCCTGATATAGTAAAGGGGACCCACTTCAATTATATGGAACACTAAGCAGCTTGGGTGCTTTTTTACAGATGCTAGATTTGATTATGGTTTTGCATTTTTGTATGCATAACTTATTTGGTATGATTGTTACCTTTGAGAAATTCCATAGATTTGATTTGTATATACTGCATGGTTTGGTGTAATTGAAGCAAGGGATATTGGTTATGCTAGAAGCAGATTTTTTTTTTTATAAGCATCCAGATAATCTGTTAGTTTCCTGATAAACTGATAATTCATTTGTGAACAGGATTAACCTTATACCTCTTTACATTGATGAACATTTTTACTTTTCTCCGATTGTATATTTTTAACTGATATTTCAATTGTTCCTTTCCTTTTATTCGCTTTGAAGCTCTAACTATCATGTTATGTTTCTTCTAACGTTCATATTTCTCTTTCATGTGGTCTTGTTTTGCTTATTTGAACAAACAGCTGTTGCAGCTAGAGGTGGAATAGAAACACTGAGACCTGCTTTACAAAGAGTATATATGTCCCGGGCATCTGCTTATCGAGATGCTCTCAAGAGCTTCGTACAAGGTTACCAAGAAGGTATTCAACAAGTCATGTCAAAGGAGGACACCATGAAATCTCAAGTTAAGGAAGATGAACATGAAAAAACTACATAATCTGTTGCTTTTCGAAGGATAATATCTTGAAAGGGACCAGTGTTGAGATTATTATTTTTTACTGGTAAACCATTTCCAGGTCTAGCACATTTGCAAATGTTTCTCATTTTGGCAACTAGAGCATGAGGATTATAGCATATCCACCTGCTAAGAATTATTGTTTCATGTCAAGAGGCGTGTCAACCATGTTAAATGCTGCTTCAATTACTTCTGCTGAGTTTCATTCGTCAGATTTGTTATTGATATTGGTGAAATGTGCCAAGGACAAGTTATTTCGAGAGGGGAAAGTCTTCCATTGCCAGGCAGTAAAAATGGGAATAGAAGAGGGAACACTTTTATCAAACATCCTCATTAACATGTATGCTAAGTGTGGATGTCTTTTGTCTGCTCGCCAAGTTTTTGATGGAATGCCTTCTAGAAGTTTAGTTTCCTGGAACACTATGATTGGTGCAAACAACCAATATGGTGAAGAAGATGAAGCTCTAAAGCTTTTTGTGAAAATGCAAAGAAACGGTACATTAATGAATGAATTTACTCTATCAAGCGTTTTGTGTGCTTGTGCAGTGAAAGTAGCAATTGATGAATGCAGGCAATTGCATGCTTTTGCTCTTAAGTCTTGCTTTGATTGTAATGTTTTTGTCGGAACAGCTGTCCTTGATGTTTATGCGAAATGTGGTTTTATTGAAGATGCTTTGATGGTATTCAATAATATCCTAGAAAGAACTGAGGTTACATGGAGTTCAATGGTAGCAGGATGTGTGCAGAATGGCCTTTTTGAGGAGGCACTAATTCTCTGCCAAAAAGCCCAACACGTTTCTTCATTCCACACCCAGTTCACACTTTCAGCTGCTCTTAGTGCTTGTGCAAATCTCGGAGCCCTGATTGAAGGTTGTCAAATGCATTCTGTGATACTGAGGACAGGGTTTGACTCCAATATATATGTTGCTACATCTCTTGTGGATATGTACTCGAAGGCTGGAGGCATAGATGAAGCTTACACAGCCTTTTCCGGTGTAAAAACAAAGAACCAAGCCTGTTGGAATGCTATGATCACTGGTTTTTCTAAACATGCTAGATGCAGAGAGGCCATGGTACTGTTTGTGAAAATGCAACAAAGTGGTTTTTGCCCAAGTGTAGTCACTTACATTTCAGTTCTTTCTGCCTGTAGTCATATGGGCTTAGTTGAAGAAGGACGGGTTTATTTTGAACTTATGTTGAAAGATGACTCAGTGAAGCCCAATGTTCATCACTATTCGTGCATGGTTGATCTATTGGGTCGGTCAGGGTTGATTGTTGAAGCATGGGATTTGATACATCAAATGCCTTTTGAAGCAACAGCTTCTATGTGGGGTTCATTATTGAATTCTTGCTGTAAATATGGACATCTCAAATTGGCAGAAGTTGCAGCTAAACACCTATTTGAGATTGAACCAAATAATGCTGGAAACCATCTGTTGCTGTCCAATATTTATGCTGCAAATAAGAGATGGGAAGATGTTCTTAGTGCAAGGAAGTTGTTGAAGGCAAGCTGTGGAAAGAAGGAAATTGGGAAGAGTTGGATCGAAGTCAATTATAAGGTTCATACATTTGTAGCTGGAGAAGGAGCACATCCGAATATTAGGGAGATACATACTAAACTGGGTCATTTGGAGAAAGAGATGAGGAAGCTAGGTCATAAAGCTGAAACCGAGTATGATTTGCATAACGTGAGTGATACAGACAAGCAGGAGCTTTTGAGGCATCATAGTGAGAAGCTTGCTCTTGCATTTGGGCTCATTAGTTTGCCATCTATTGCACCGGTCAGAATCAAGAAGAATCTTCGAATTTGTGGTGACTGTCATAATACCATGAAGCTAGCTTCAAAGATTACTAGCAGGGTGATCATTGTAAGAGATACAAATCGGTTTCACCACTTCAGAGATGGGTGGTGTTCCTGTGGGGACTTCTGGTGATGGAAGTTCTTGATCCTGCGCTTGGGGAGGTCGATGCGTCAAAAATTTCACCCATCTTTCATTTTGGCTTTGGCTTGTGAACTTACATCAAATACATGTTTCCTTATTATGGGTTTCCAATCTAGCGTTTGTGACTGTTCAATTAGGGGAACTCGTAGGTACAACATGGGCATTTGCCGTTTACGTACACCGTAGATATGAAAATTATTCGAGACAGATTGCTGTTGTTGTTTAATCCTTCTTCCCCTTGTTCTGACTGTAAGAAACTAATTTGACCATGTAAATGTGATCCTGATTATATTCATTTGCTTACTAATTTTCATTTATTGTTTATTACATTTCCAAGAAAATTACTAATGTATCATCTGAAGGCATGATTTTATTTTTCAATTTCAACTTTTAAACTCATTTGTATTATAATCTCCTCTTATTTTATCTTGAAAAAACAGTCGAAAATTGAATTCAAATCATAACCTCTCAGAGCCTATATAATTCATTGATATTAATACCTTGTTATTTTTTCATAGGAAAAGTAATTGATCTAACTCAAACATAAATCTTGTAACCGATTTGTTCATTTATTCATAAAATATTTAATTATAAATTACAACCACTTCTAAATCCGGGCTCAAAAAAGTATGGTCTCCAATTGCTCTGAATTGATCAGGAATGATTTTTCTCTTAATCATGTGATTTATTGGTTTATAGGAATAATTTTTTGCTTAATCATCATAATCATAAGAGCTGCGGGCAGAGAAAAACTGCAATCGTAATTTTATTATCTTGTAAAAAGGAAAAAACAATCGAGCGTACGACAAACGGACGCCGAGTCCGAACTAATAGGGCAAGCTGACCGTCAACGCAGAAACCCTAATCCACGCCAATCGGTCAACGTCTTCCCGAGGTCCGTCCTCTCCGACCAAACCGCCAACAAAAAAAAAAATGATCTCCCATGTTGAGTTCCTTAGACTCATGGCAGCGAAGATTTTGGCAATGTTAAGAGTTTAGATCTTGTGTTCAATGTCTACATGAGTTGTCGATCAGTCGATCATTTGTGCCGCGGATCAATTTTTTTTTTTTTTTTGGCGGCAATGGCGCGTCGTTGCAGATCAAACGCGCTTACCATCACCATCTGTTTCGTTGTTTTGTTTAGTCTCGCCGGAAACTTGATTTCGGCGGAGAGCCGTCGGCCCAAGAACGTGCAGGTCGAGCTCCGCGCGAAATGGTCCGGAACTCCTATTTTGCTCGAAGCAGGGTGCGTGTTTTTTTGTTTGTATCGTTTATAATTTAATAATCGTTAAGTACATACTTCTTTGTGCTATGTGATTTTTTAGTTCATTTGATTGATAAGGGTTGTATATTATAACTTGTTTGAGTAATAGTTGCGTCTGATTGTGTTTTTGAATTAATGGCTGCATTCAAATTATGATATATGTGGCTTGTTGAAAAAATTGTAGTTGTTAATATTCGGGAAATAACGCATTGGTGTGATGTATTATCTTTGCTTAAACTTTTTGATGTTCTACTCTGGATTTATAAGTCTCCTTGTCCCAAGATAATTTTTGCTCAATCAAGGAAGTGTATTCCTCTTTTATGAATTATTTGATTGTTGAGCCCATGCATGCCCAATTTGTCAGCGTTTCAGCATCATGTTCAACTTTCAATCTACTTGTGCCACTATTCATCCTGTATTATTCTCATCTCTGTCTTTATTGTGTAATTGTGCATAAGATATGCACTCTTGGCTTGTGGCCTGTTAGTATAATCTACTACATATGGGACCAATATGATAAGCTACACACTCAACTGGTGGCATCATTTTTTTGTTGCCATTACTTCATATTTAGCCATTATGACAACTGTTTTTCTTTTAAAAACTCAGCTACTCTTTTTTTTTGGTGGAATTAACCACTTTCCTCGATTGTTATACATATTACTATAATATGCTTAGTCTTTCTCTTGGAATGAGTGTTGTCTGAATCATTAAAGCTTTTGAGGAAATTTGTTTTGTCCTTAAAACTGTTGATGTTGCAGTGAGCTTTTATCTAAAGAGTGGAAAGACCTCTATTGGGAGTTTACGAAGGCTTGGTTACATTCAGAAAATGATTCAATTTCTTTGACAGCCAAGGGCTGCATTCAGAAGATTTTGGAACATGGATCCTCCCTTCTAAGTCAACCTTTGGCAGCCATCTTTGAAGCTACACTTACACTCCGTTCTGCCTCACCAAGACTGGTTGTCTATCAACAACTAGCAGAAGATTCTTTGTCTTCTTTTCTAAGTGATGCTGGTGGGGGAACCAGCCATGCAAATATATCACAATCCAATGCAATGGCCGATAAACTGGGGAGTTCTGTATTAACAACTCTGTACCAGAGAAGGGGGAAATGTTGCTGGGTAGATACTGGAAGCACTTTAATTTTTGGTGTATCAGAACTCAAATCATGGCTAGACAGTCAATTGGGAGCTGGGAACCTACAGCCTGAACTTTTTGATTTTGATCATGTCTACCCTTGTTCAGATGTTGGTAGTCAAGTTGTTATTTTATATGGAGCGCTTGGAACAAATTGTTTTGAGGAATTTCATTTGGTACTCACAGAAGCATCGGAAAGAGGAAGGGTCAAATATGTAGTAAGACCGGTACTGCCTGAGGGATGTGAATCAGAAACGAGTAATTGTGGTAAGGTTGGAGCTCAAGACACTTTAAACTTTGGTGGCTATGGTGTAGAACTTGCTATAAAGAATATGGAATATAAAGCTATGGATGATAGCACAGTGAAGGAAGGCGTAATTTTGGAAGATCCTCGGACTGAAGATCTAACAGAAGAAGTTAGAGGATTTATATTTTCCAAAATACTGGAGAGAATGCCAGATTTGACCCCAGAGGTATTGGCTTTTAGAGATTATTTGCTGTCATCATCAGTATCAGATACCCTTGATGTGTGGGACTTGAAGGATCTGGGGTATCAAGCAGCTCAAAAAATATTATATGCATCAAATCCATTGCAGTCTATGGAAGAAATCAGCCAAAATTTTCCTAGCTTAGTTTCTTCTTTGTCAAGAATGAAGCTGAACGCTTCTATCAGGGAGGAAATTGTCACAAACCAGCGGATGGTTCCTTCTGGCAGGTCTTTAATGGCTCTTAATGGTGTTTTAATCAATATCGAAGATATTGATCTTTTTATGTTGATGGACATGGTTCATGAGGATTTGTCATTGGCTGATCAATTTTTCGAATTTAAGATTCCCCAAAAATCTATAAGGAAATTGTTGGCAACTCCACCTCAACCTGAAGCAAATACTTATCGCATTGATTTTCGATCAAACTATGTTCACTATTTAAACAATCTGGAGGAGGATGACCGCTACAGCAGGTGGAGAAGCAATCTAAATGAGCTGTTGATGCCAGTATTCCCTGGTCATGTGCATTATCTTCGCAAAAATTTATTTCATGCTGTCTATGTGATTGACCCAGCTACGATGTGTGGACTAGAGTCTATTGATACAATTTTGTCCATGTATGGAAACAATTTTCCCATGAGGTTCGGTGTTATACTATATTCTTCTAACATCATTAAACAAATTGAGCAAAATGGTGGTGACCTTTCTTCCTTAAATGCCTTAAGTTCAGAGGATAAAGCTTCAACTTTGATCATTTGCCTTTTTTACTATATTAGAGAAAATTACGGGATGAAATTCGCTTTTCAGTTTTTGAGCACTGTAAATAGGCAATGGAGCCAGTCAGAAGATTCGACTGATGAACTTCTTGAAATTCATCATGTTGAAGCAGCTTTTGTTGAGACATTGGTGTCAAAGGCAACATCGCCACCACAAGATATCTTAATGAAAGTCCAGGAGGAACCAATATACAAGGAGAAGACTGTAGAAAGTTCTCATTTCGTCTTTAAACTTGGTCTATCAAAAATGGCTTGCAGTTTTTTGATGAATGGTCTAATCTATGAGCCATCCGAGGAAGCTCCTATGAAGGCAATGAATGAAGAACTTCCCAAAATTCAAGAACATGTCTACTATGGGCATATTACAGATGAGACAGATGTCCTGGATAAATTCCTATCTGAAAATGGATATCGTCGTTATAATCCACTAGTAATTGGTGAAGGGAAGGATCGAAGGAAGTTTATCTCCCTTTCTGCATCAGTTTTAGGGGATCATGCTGCATTGAAAGACATCAGCTACTTGCATTCTCCCGAAACTGTTGACGAGCTGAAGCCAGTTACTCATATTTTAGTGGTGGACGCTAAGACAAGTAAAGGTATTAAGTTGCTTAGAGAGGCAATTCGCTATCTGATTCAAGGATCTAAAAGGGCTCGAATTGGTGTGTTATTCAATGTTGGCAGTGATGCTTTTTCACCTTCCCTTGTATTGGCTAAAGTGTTTGAAGTCGCTGCTTCTACTTTGAATCACCAATTGAAAGTTCTGGACTTTCTTGACCAAGCATGCTTTGTTTATGAGAATGACTACATGCCCTCATCATCGTTAGATGCTGAAAGTGGCAAGTCATTTATGCAAAGGGTTGATGAGCTTGCTAAACTAAATGGCCTGCCATCTAAAGAACTTAATGATGCTCTTACTGGTATTCATGGTGATTATGTGAAAAACATGAGCAAGGTGTTGCTTCTTGTTCATAGTCAACTAAGACTTGAGCTTGCTATGCATGCTGTTGTTACAAATGGAAGGGTGGTTCATCTTAATGATGAAGACACCATCATAAGTGAGGATCTAGGGCTCCTAGAACACATTGAGTTTGATCACAGAATCAAGCATGTTATGGAAGTGGTTGAAGAGATAGAATGGAAAGATATTCATCCTGATGTTTTAACAAGTAAATATATCAGTGATGCTGTAATGTTGATTTCTTCTTCATTGTCTGCCCGAGTACGTGGTACTGAGAGAGCCCATTTTGAGGTTTTAAATGCAAAGCACAGTGCTATTGTTCTTAATGAAGACAACTCTTTCATGCACATAGATGCAGTTATTGATCCACTGAGTCCAACTGGTCAGAAGCTTGCGCCACTTCTTCATGTACTTTGGAAGTGCATTCAACCGAGCATGAGACTTATTCTTAATCCAGTGAGTTCTTTGGTTGATCTACCTCTGAAAAATTATTACAGGTATGTGGTACCCACTGCAGACGATTTTAGTGCAGTTGACTTTTCTGTACGTGGGCCTAGAGCTTTCTTCTCAAATATGCCTTTGTCTAAAACGTTAACCATGAATCTTGATGTCCCCGAGCCTTGGCTCATTGAACCCATTGTTGCTATCCATGACATAGATAACATTTTGCTTGAGAAGCTGGGAGATGTAAGAACATTACACGCTGCTTTTCAATTAGAAACACTTGTTCTTACAGGTCATTGTTCAGAAAGGAATCATGATCCTCCACGTGGTCTTCAATTGATTTTGGGATCTAAAAGCAAGCCACATTTAGTAGATACAATTGTGATGGCAAATCTGGGGTATTGGCAAATGAAAGTACTCCCCGGTGTTTGGTATCTGCAACTGGCTCCAGGAAGAAGCTCTGACCTGTATACCCTGAAAGAAACCGAAAATGGAAGTCATTCATCTTCCTTGTCTAAACGAATTGTCATAGATGATCTGCGGGGTAGATTGGTACATCTTGAAGTGGTCAAGAAGGAAGGCATGGAACAAGATCAATTATTGGGAACAGTCAATAATGACATTGAAGAGGAGGAAACTGAGAATAGTTGGAACTCGAATTTGCTCAAGTGGGCCTCTGGTTTGATTGGCCGTAATGAGCAACCAAAAAAGAGAAACGAAGCATCCCTTGATAATTCGAAGTCAGGAAGGCACGGGAAGCAGATCAACATATTTTCTGTTGCGTCTGGACACTTGTATGAACGTTTTCTTAAAATCATGATACTGAGTGTTCTTAAGAACACACATAGGCCTGTCAAATTTTGGTTTATCAAGAATTATCTTTCCCCTCAGTTTAAGAATGTTATACCCCACATGGCAATTGAATATGGATTTGATTATGAATTGATTACTTACAAGTGGCCGACGTGGTTGCAAAAGCAAAAAGAAAAGCAGAGAATTATTTGGGCTTTCAAAATTTTGTTTCTTGATGTCATATTTCCTCTTTCTTTGGAAAAGGTCATATTCGTAGATGCCGATCAAATTGTAAGGACAGACATGGGAGAACTTTATGATATGGACATAAAAGGAAGAGCTTTGGCTTACACACCATTCTGTGACAACAACAAGGAGATGGATGGCTATCGTTTTTGGAGACAAGGTTTTTGGAAAGATCATTTGCGAGGAAGGCCATATCACATTAGTGCTCTGTATGTTGTTGACTTGGTTAGATTCCGACAATCAGCAGCAGGTGATCAATTCAGAGTAATTTATGAGACTCTGAGCAAGGATCCAAATAGTTTATCTAATCTGGATCAGGATCTTCCAAATTATGCTCAGCATGCAGTACCGATATTCTCGCTCCCTCAGGAATGGCTATGGTGTGAGTCATGGTGCGGTAATTCCACCAAATCAAAGGCTAAAACTATTGATCTCTGTAATAATCCAATGACCAAGGAACCCAAGTTGCAGGGTGCCAAAAGAATAGTACCTGAGTGGGTTAAACTTGATGCTGAGGCCAGGCATTTTACTGCAAAAATTATAGGTGGGGATGAAACCGATGCTCAAGAGACTCAAGAGGCACTTCCACCACCTCCACCATCCGTTCCTTCAGATGAAATTAGTGTGCAAGAAGATGAAGCTGAGTTATAGTTCCTAGGCAAAGAGGATCTCCTTTTGTGGTGGTAATATTTGTATCACCGCTAACTGCTGTAGATCCGGTAGAGGTTGATCAAAGGCTGCCCAAAACTGCACAAGAGCTGAATATGAAGGTGAGACGTTAGAGAGATAAACATTGAGATTGCCCCTTATTTTCGTTAGTAAGGGCTGATAAAAATTTTGAACAGCTTTCTTTTTTTTCCCGATTCATCTGGAAGCTGTTGGGTTTATAGAAGGATATACGGCTGTATGGGCCTCTAACCTTTCGATTTGCATTGTTTTTTATAATGTTGGCTTTGCACCATAAGATTATATGCATTTATCTTACAAAGCAGATGCTATGCTTATGTTTGGGACGTATGGTTTGCCAAAACAGGGATTTATGTTTGTCAAGGGCAAGTTATAACTTGTGCCAAAGTATGCAATTTTGAGCACGACATCGCCCCCTTTATTTTTATTGTGTTTGGCTTGCCAATATTTGCCTCCCTATTGCCTCAACTGCCGTTGTTAGACCCCTATGTTGGCTGCTTACTCTGATTCCTGACTATCTGCGACGGTATTTTGTTGGGGGATGGAAGGGAGGTAGTAGTGATGCGGTGATTGGCCAGCTGGCTGTCGGTGGTGAGGCCGTCGGCTGTCGCGCGACAAAAAAGGGGGGGGGAGGGGGGTTGCGAAGAAAGGGTGATGGCAATTTTGTATTAAAAATTTGACTCGTTCTTGATTCGACTCATAAATCCGCGGGTTGGGTGGACTGTAGCTGGGGGGGCCATTGTGGCGGCAGTGGGGGGGTTAGGA
>JAVDBV010001835.1:0-12600 GCA_032619315.1 Piper longum
TCAAACTCGGACCGGATCGAATCACAAGGACCGCGGTCACTCCGGGGGCGGACGATCCCGCGCCCGAACAGACCCACTTACAACGGTGTTGTTGCGAAAAAAAAGAGAAGAGAAGGGTTGGCAAGATAATTAGGTCCAAGACTTGTTATTGGATGTCTATATTGATGATTGTTTGCCCGACTTAGGAGCGGGTCTGCATTACCCGCTTGCTCGTTTATTGTTAATATTGGTCATTACTTGTTGAACTGAGACCCGCAACCGCATCCGTGATCCATATATGACCCGGATTTGAATTGGTGCACCGTGCACCACCAGCAAACAGATATACGTAGAGGGAAAAGAGAGCCTAAGCATGCTATCCGGTCCGGTCCAACATTTATTTGGTTTGAACCAACCTGAAGCGGTCCAGTTCAGTCTATTAAAAATTCAGAAATAATTTGAGGGCTTTTTACACCTCGAATCGAGACGAAATTTGTTACCCCACCATTTTTGGATGCTCCGAACCCGGTGGTAGGGTTATATTGGGGATTTGAAGACTAGAAAGGGGCAAACCATAGCATTGGAGTCATAGATCACATGCAAATTGCTTTAAATGCGACAAAAATTCATTGTTTTGTATAACTATTAAAATTAAAGGAGAAATAGTGGATTGTGATTACTAATCTCACCGTGGACTGACTTATGGATTCAAATTAAACTTTAAGGAACCACGTAAAAAATTTCTTACGTGTCATTTTGGTGCTTGTGATATTATTTACATTATTTTATATTATCACACTATCTCTCTGCGCTGCAAGGGCGCTTCGGTTCTACCAAACCCTTCAAACCCAAATTGCGAGAACTGAATCCCGGCGGGCAGACGATCTCGCGCCCGAACAAATGATATCCTTTCATACAACGTTAATTGTGGAGATTTGGATTAATTGAATGACTGAGTTTGCTGTAGCACACAACCCACTTTAGAAGTACGGGAAACAAAGGAGGAAGTCGTAAAGTCTCGATCATTCTTCATGAATAGTTACGTTCGTAAAATTAAACAATTTATACCATATTCATAGTGCGTGGGATTTAATTTATTGGCATTCCATCGATGATAAGGGAACAAGTTATGATGCATTCAGGCATGCTTGCACATCTAGTCTAGTTTTAGTTTGTTCTGGATGATTTTAACTTGGAGTTCAATCTTGGAGGATCAATGCAACTTAAATTTTGGCTCTCTTCGCGTTAGATCACCGGGGATTTTGAGTTTGGATCATGGCTACAATTTCGGGTATTCTCCGATGCTGTTATTTCTTATTGATGCGATTGAACAGGTGGGGCAAGCGAAGGCGGCCCATTAAGAAGACGATTTGAGGCAGCACCGCACCCACAACTGGCCTTTCCTCTGCACAAAACATTCACACTCACCCCTCCTTTTGCGGAACAAACCACCTCCGTAGATTTCGCCCCAAATTCGCCGCCCTCCATCCCCATGGCCCACTCCTCCTCCGACAACAAAAGCCCTCCTCCTCCGCCGCAGCCCCCGCCGCCGCCGCCACCGCCGCCGCGGGCGATGGAGAGCCACGCTCCGGTGACCGGGTACCCACCCCCGCCGTCCCACCCGTCGTACCATCCTTACCAGGCGTACCCGTACCCGGCCCCGCCACCACCCCCGTACCCGGCCTACCCTTACCAATCCCATCCCCAACCCAGCCGCTCCACCGTCTTCCTCCGCCGATTCCTCCTCCTCCTTATCGCCGCCTTCGTCATCTTCGGCGCCATAGCCCTCATCCTGTGGCTCGTCCTCCGCCCTCACCTCCCCCGCGTCTTCGTCACCTCCGCCTCCGTCTCCCTTTTCAACCAATCCACCGTATCCCTCACCGCCGACTGGGATTTCTCCTTTCGCGTCGATAACCCTAACAGCAAGATGGGCGTCTTCTACGACCGGATCGACGCCTCCGTCTTGTACGACTGGTCGCACCTCGCCGAGACCTCTGTGCCCCCAATGTATCAGGGCCACCGCAATTCCACCTCCTTTTCAGCCAGTCTCGCCGCCGTTTCGGAGTACGTCGACAACTGGAAGGGGATGGCGGAGGAGCGGGGCAAGGGCGTCGTCAAGTTTGACGTCCGGCTTGTGGCTTGGGTTCGGTTCCGCGCCGGAGCTTGGCGGACCCGGCGGCGGATGCTGCGGGCTTTATGCGGGAATGTTCCCATCACCTTCAATGGGGCCGGCGCTGGCCAGTTTTCTGGGCAGCCCAGAGAATGCAAAGTTGATATTTGAGTGATTGGGCCAGTGGGTGAAGTTTGCCTTTTTATTCCCCTTCTCCCAACCCACCCCTCTTCCTTCATATGGTGATGGAAGAGATGGATGTTGATCATTACAACAACTACTGCTACATGACGGGTCGATGGTTGAATAGTTGTTAACAGAAAAAAAAAAAAAAGGTGATTTAGGATCTGTGTAGATGTTCCGGTTTAGTATATGGTTGTCTCATTGAAATGGAATGTAGGTGTGTACTGATTTTTACCTGTTTAAATTTGGCGAAGCTTTGTTGATAGGTTTGCACTTTGTTGTCATGTCTAATTGTGAGAAGCTATTAATTAGTTTTTCCCCGGCTAAAGGTTACACTTTTTCTAAAGGTCACAACCTTCGAAAAAATGTTAACGGCCTGTCATTATCTAAAAAAGCTACCCCATTTATGTTTTTGGTAACTGCCACCGCTTCACTCTCTATGAATATGTGCATTACGATCAGTTAAAAAAAAAACAAGTTTGAGAATTTTATTCTGACACTGACATCTTATTGGTAACTCCGACGGTCTTGATTTAACCAGTGGAAGGTAGTGACTTCCAATTCACGATTTTACTAAGACCTGAGGAAAATATCTGATGCGCAATCTAACAGGTAATATGCCACTTTCTGGATTCAGATTAAATGTGTTTATTCTTTACTCTTTTTCCTACAATGGCTTGCATTAGATGTGCCGAATCAATTGAAACTCTATAATACTGTCAGTAATTATTACTTGGGTTTGGTCATTGTTATTGGTCTTAGTTTTCTAGTTAATAATACGTTGTATGTTATGGTTCTTGCTAAAAAAAACTAAGATTTCTATTCTTTCTTGTCCATTTGGTTAGCGGAATTAGATATTCAAGTTACGTTGTCAGTTGACGGTATCGAAGCTTCGGCTTAGTTACTATCTACCTTCCCTCTTATTTAAGAGGGAATGTTAGGAGTTCCCTTATGTGAGGAGTGAGGAAAGCTCTATCAAAGGTACAAGACAAGAGTGGACTTCTTACTAGTAGCTAGTCTGAGGTAAACGACTGCATGATTGGTAATTGAGTTCAGGTCTGGTAATTGAATCATAGACTAAGCATTGTGAAGAGCTCTACTTTTGATAATAAATGTAATGATTCTGGGCAATTTCCTCTTTACTGTGAGGAAATTTAAAAAATGACAAATGACTTCTGCCTTTATTGAGTTTTGGGCAATTTAATTCGTAGTTCTTATTCTTACTTGTGCGTTGAGGTGGAAAGGTATGTTATGCAGAACAAGGTCAACAATGCTTGTTGAGGCATTTTGTGGAATTTGTTCCTCGTGTTTTTGCGTGTTTGATATTTTGTTTACAATGCTGAATGATTAACTATGCCGTCAAGACACATTACCCAGGGACATGCTTTTATTTAATTAGTTTATTGCTACTTTTATCCACTGAAAATTTATATGCACCAATCTAATCAATTTTAACATTTGTAATATAGGGTGTAGCTGATGCGTATGAACCATGAAATGATGTGCCTTCTTGTCACCCTTGACGAAGACAAAAATAGTTGCATAATTTAACACTTGGCTTTGATCATATGTTGTTTCATTGTTGCTAGGGCTTCTTGTTTTCTATTTCTTGTTTTTCTTAAGCAGAGTGGTGCCTGGAGATTTTTGTTCTGTCTATCTGAATTATGTGCTTAAATGTCTGTTCTTGGTACCTGAATCTGTAGATTATATTCCTGATAATTGATGAAATAGATTAACAGGAACTTAATTTATTGCCAAAATTCATACGAACTTTATTTGAGCTAAGAGTTTTTCACTTCCAGACAGCAATAACTTTTGGGACAACAGATAGAGTTTCTCCACGTATGTCTAGTTATTAAATTTGTCATAGCAGACTGGTGTGTATGTTCAATAACTGGATGGCTTGTTCTTAATCTTAGTTCTGAGTTCTGACACATGGCTGGTTTTATTGCTATTCTTTTATGCAATGCAAGTGACGGCTCTTGAAGACATCATAAATCGCATGATCATGGTGTTTGTAGACATATCGAGCCATTTTTTTGGTGTTCTTAGGTCTTGTAAATTTTGCAGTTTTCTTTCAAGATTGAATTATTTTGAAATGTGGTTGGTATACCGGCATTTGTGATTTGTTTTTTCTGGTGAGATCGCATGTTGAAGAATAATCAACCAGCCAACATTGGCTATAGACCCAATAAGGAACTGAGTATGAATAGGTGGGTAGGGCCCATTTATTACTGAAAATTTTAAACTGTCGTTCAAGGTATTCAATGAATAGTGGTTTCCTTGCTTTTGACAGTCATATTAGACGCAAGACCTAGTAGATTATTACTCTTTCATATTTATTACCTTGTAACTTAAGCGTTTGATGGTCTTCATTCCAAGGACACTCGGCATGGAGAGGTTACTCCGCTTTTCGTTGTTTGCACCTTGCTTGCTGGCATTGTTGTCTGGATGAACATTGAGGCTGAAGTTGCATAAATAGGGATAATAATTTGAACGATTAAGAGAAGGCTTGTTGGAATACTCTTTTCATTGTATTTTTTATCTTAACTTTTTGAGAACTAGGCGTGAGGACAGTTGCTTCCCGTGTAGGACGTATTCGTTGTTTAGTTTGTGGGTCTTTTGCCGATTTTTGAATAAAAGAGACGGATTTGTGGCCCAGTTATAGTTACAAATGTAATGTAATGAACGAGCGGGAGTGTCAAATGTGGAGTGAGTTAATGTGGATTCATGCCATGGGCGTTTTTTCTTGCGTAGCATGAGTAACTATAGCTTTCTGAATTTGATCACTGAATTGAGGGCGAGTAACGCATGAAATAATGTGTTATGCATTTTGTGCTTGGCTATCAGTATTTCCACATAATGCCTGCGAGTTAAGCGTGGCTATCGCCGCGTTAAGCAGAGATGTCAGACTCGAGATTACTCGTCTAATGGAAGTCACAACTTGCAAGGTGGTTGCTTCTATGCGATAGACAGTTATACGCGGACTTTCTCCCTGAAAAATTGATCTCCCCGCGCGTGATTTCGGAAAGGACATACTAGTAAGCACACAGAACACACAAAATCGCTCTCCCCAAATGAAAATACTTCTTAGTTAAATCCATAACCAAAGCCAATCACTCATTGCTCCGACTTCGGAATGCTGAGCTCCACAAAAGCAGGATTATCGACTCCAACTCCCATGGCGTGCAAGCCATTGTCTACGTACCGAACTGTTCCTGTGATTGCCAAGCTAACGATGATGCAAAAAATGCAGCAACATTTCCAACTTAATCTGTTACATTTTCACCAGCCCGGATTAGAACCGATTATTACCTCATCTTTCAACATACATTCTTAAAAGCTGATTAAACCAGCGCCTTTGTTTATGTAAAAATAGGAAGCAGTTAACAGCTCAGTTAGGCAACGAGAAATCCAATAAAATACCTGCCAAGAGCTCTATTTGAAGTGGTGCATTGGCCGTTAAAAACTCTCATCATTGTATCTATAAATCCAGTAGCTTTCGCTACACGGCTTCTCAATGGGCCTGGAACATAATGCAGAGTCTCCATGATCAAGTTAAAAAATCTCAAGTCATATTAAACACATAGGAATTATGCACAAAGCTAGCAGACAAGATTACCCACAGAAATAGTTTTAACACAAAATCTTATAACGCCGTCCAGCCTCAAATGCTAGCACCTAGAAGAAAATTTGTATTCGTACATTTAGTTATGGATAAAAAAATAGAGAAAAATAACAAACACCTGCTAAAAAAAAAAAGAAAAAGAAAAAAAAAAACAGCGGGGAATACCCTAGTACCACCAACATACCTGAATTTAGAACAGGAAGGATGTCACAACAAAAATATTTGTTCCCATCCATACGCATCTGTGGTCAATCATAGCAAGGAATCTTACCCAGGAATGATCTTCTCAGAGGCAATGTACCTAAGGGTAATGGTTGCACCACCTGCAATATTGTTCATTCAACTAAATCCACTAACATAGAAAACAGAGGAGACAAAGGTAATGTGAAACCAGTACCAGGATTGATGATTGGAATAAAATGTTTAAGCAATGAAACAAAAGAGTAGCTTGAGGCTGAAACGGCTGCAAGATAACCAATCCTAGATGTCTCGAGCAAAGGTTTGCTAGCCTGAGTAAACCAAAAAAAAAAACACATAACGAAGTGACAATAATTAGGAATGCTCTTAACAGATTTAGAAAAAAATACCTCAGGGCCCTTGGCAAGAGAATGCACTAGAATGTCATAGAGCCAAAATCTTGCTTGACAGATTCGGCCACTTCCTAAGTAAAAAGACTAAAGAAGGTAAGATAACAACAACAAAAAATGCTACACAGTTCGAATACTATATATTATATTTGGCAGAACATTTTACCAACGCAACGTTTGAGTCATTGCCAGAGCAATTTAAAAATGTTAAATTTCCAAAACTTCAACCAACCAGAAACAAAAATATTATTTACTAGTCTGAGCTTCAGCTTTGAAATAATTCACAAATTTTAAAATAAGCCATTTCAAAATTCAATTAATAGCAAAAAGCAAGGTCGAAATCTCAAGAGAACTTAATCTCGTTCTAATTCCAAGGTCTCTCGCAGACAAGATATTATTTATTATTTATTATTAAAGAATCGAATGAGATCTCAAAAATCTGCCCAAGATCTCCAAAAGCACTACACTTGGTAGGCTTCCCTGAAATCCAAGCAGCCTTGCCTAGAAGTAATAGATCCCCCAAAACTTTCCAAAAGTTAATTTTCTAACATACTGTCGTCAATAGCAGATAAGATACACTATAGAAGAAATACTGGATAAATTTGATAGGAAGGAATTCAATTTTCTTCAGTGATTAATTAGTTCAGACCTATAATTAAACCTGCTACAGCTTTTTCTACAGATAATTAGCCTGTCATTAACTTCAATTTTTCAGTCATCAATAGCAGATAAGATATTTTCCTGCAGTTATCATTGGGTAAGGTATCTTTAACAAATCCAAAATTTATAAAACTCTAAGATACACTATAGAAGAAGAGAAGCCAAGTGCAGGAAACAAGTGCAGAGATTCATTTTGAAAATATGGCACTTAGTAGTTGTGACTAAAATCACTATACCCGAACAGTCCAATTTGATGAGCCAGTATAACGTCAGTTTGTTTTCACCTGAAACATAGCATTTACTAAACTTAAAATAATAAACACACTGAATACAAAGCGACCGAAGAATGCATGGAAAATGTGTAGGTCAAAATCAAGATTATGGCCCATAAGTTCAGATTACTTCTTCAGGTACATCTTCTGGATTGTCATAAACTGCATCCAGCGCATACACTTTTGCAATCACCATCAAAGAGCCATCAGAAAGTCTGTAACATCCAAATGCCAAGTCACCAAAATGCTACCGATCACAATGTTTTAATCTTGGTTTGAAAAAATAAATAAATCTAATATGTTCATACATGTGAGATTCGTCAAACTTCCCACGTCTTAAGCTGGTTTAAAAAATGTTCAAGGCCTGAAAAGAGAAGATCATAGCATCAGAAGAACACTGAAAATTGCACAAAAGGCGACAAAAGACCAATAGACTACCAAGAGAAATACCGGCACCCATGTGCCTACAAGAATTTCCGCACCAGCAGCAGCAAGTGATTTTGCGATTGCCCAGCCATATCCATTATCATCAGCTATTCCCGCAATAAAAGCTGGAATCAATTAGAAAAAGTGCAGGAAACTTCAATGGATTGCCTCATCGCGGCCATCTGCTGTCCTGGAGCAGCCATGGATGCCATCACTAAACGTAGAAAAGGAAATCAATTAGAAAAAGTCAGTATCTGCAAGCCAAACGACAGTAAAAAGAGATCACTCTCCAAGTGTTGAGCGTTGATGGTAAGGATCAACATCGGTCATCATCTTTTCACAACCAACTGGAGGAAAACTCTCCAACTGATTCTACCTTGAAACGGATCAAGTCAAAGATAGTAGAAATTCTAGCCTACACTTTTATATGTTGTTTTGGGTTGTTACGATTTGAAATCATCTTGTAAATGCAAACTTATTATAAATATCAATACAAGGCCATTGGATTCTCACCATTGAGTGATCCATTTCTCAAATCTTACAGTCATTGTATTCAAGAAGTAATTAACTGTCCACCAATTTGATTTCAGATAAACACTATAAATAAAAAGAATGAAATCTGAAGGAAAAGTAACGCAAAGAATGGAAAGATAAGATAAAAGCATCCAGTTTAGTAAAAATCAAACAAGAAATTAGTGCACCAACTTACAACAGCAATGCCTTTGACAAAAAACAAAAAAACATGATCCAAAAGAATATAAAGCCATGTTGCCTAGACATAATTATTGATTTCTAGAGAAGTCATTTGCGAGCATGTTAAAGAACACCATATAAGGAGAAAAAGGAATCAGAATCTCACAAGTTTTCGTCTTCCACATTTTGCTGCCGCCGTCTCTTCCTTCGACGGTGGTGTTGTCGGCGGAGATGGATGGAAGGAGGGAAGAGCGAGGCAGGTTTATATATAGGTATTTGCTTACATGCACAGATTGATGAGATTGGCGTTACTCACGAGTAAAATGGGAGCACAACAAAGAGCAACCCATCGTAGCTCATATTGTTTGGCTACTATGGTACACCCTCTCTTGTAAAACTCGGCGGAAAACCGACTCAAAAAATGATGACCAGGTCTTGCTGAGGCCGAGTCAAGATGATTTCGATCTGATTAATCCCGAGTTAACTTGGCACTGAGTCGGCGAGGGTGACGGTGCCAGGGGAGTACGGGGCGGCAGGAGGTGGGGGGTGGGTGGGGAGTCGGGTGGTCGGCGCGTTGGAGTGTAGGTCGAGAAGCATGAGCATCTTGATCTCGGAGAGGAGGCTCGGGATGCCACCTAAGAGTTGGCTGCCAATGATGGTGAAGGTGTAGTGGTGGCAGAGCTTGGTGATTGCATCAGGGGTGGGGCCTCTGAGGTTGGGAAGGCTTTTGAATTAAAGGGTCTCGAGGTAGGGGAGGTCGGCAACGATGGCCTAGATTTGGGCAGAGACGTTGTAGTTGGCGATGTTGCTGGTGGGGCTGCAGAAGGTAAGCTGCCATTGGCAATAGTCGATATCGGGGGACGGAGTGGGTCGGCTTGTCCGATCAGCCCTTGGCCTGCTACCATAGTGCCACACGGGGAAGGGGAAAGCCTCCTCGGGTCGAAGGGGGCGTTGACGGCGGTCGAGCAGTGAGGCCGACAGCGAAATGATGTTGGGAGCGCAGCGTGATCGAGTGGCTCCCATCCACAGTGGAGGCCTAGAAGGCTAGCGGAACGACTCGGAGGTGCTTCAACAAAGGCAACGACATCGATCAACGGCGGTGCGACAGTTGAAGGACGTGTCGGCAATGGCCACTGCACCGTGAATCGGGGCGGGATCGGGTTAGGCGAGAAAAGTCAGGGCAAGGGTTTTTGGTGGCACTATTATAAATAAAAGTTGACTCATTTCCAGCCCTTGTCAAAATATTAACTAACCCCTAATAAATTTAAAAAAATTAAAAAAAATCCCATAAAATATAATACACTCTATAATATCAAAATGACATGTTCTATAACTAATAACTTACCTAAACTACTATAAAAAAATAACCGATTTTGACCTATTTAAGTGAACTGATTTTTTGATAAATTTATCTGATTCAATGAATCCCTTCCAATCCGATTCAATATCCAATTCCAATTTTCGCAACTATGGGTATACCAAACCCATCATTCTTTTCTCTCCTTCTCTTCCTCTTATATATGTGTGTGTGTGTGTCTATATATATATATATATATATTTGGTCACGAAATTTTCCATCGGATTTTCACTCCTTCAAATCAGTCTTTTGTTTGTGTTGGGTTAGAGGGTTCCATGGGACCAAAGGCGCCTTTGTCACACAAAGAAATCGTCAGAGTTAAATAAATAAAAATAAAATACCACGAGCAAAGAAAGATATAGAAAATTTTTGCGTGATTCTTTAGGGTTCAATTTGAATCCTTAAGTTGGTACACGGTGGTTTAATAACCACAAATTCACTATTTTCTTTGATTTTTCTATTTTACACAAAATAATAAATTTTGCTCTCTTTAAATAAATTCAATTTTGATAGTTTCAACTTCAATGCCTTAGTTCATCCATTTCTTACCTTTAAATATTTCAAATTACCTCATCAATATATCTGAAGCATCCAAAAACGGTGGGGTAGTAAGTTTCGTCTCAATCTAAGGTCAGAAAGGCCTTTAAATTATTTTCGGAGTGATAATAAGCTGAACCAAACTGTTTGTTTCAAGTTAGTTCAAACTAACAAAATATTGGGCCAAACTAGTGGCATGCGCACGCTTGTGGAGATTTCAGTCCAAATCTAGTTACGGATGGGCATAGAGACGTTGTGAGATCCCTCAATTTAGTCCCACATCTAATACCTACTGGGCTAAGATCCTGTTTATAAGTGGGAATGGACTATAGATTTTTAACTTTGGTTAACCATTTTAAAGAAATGGCTTAAGTATATTACTTTACACTTTGGACCGGGTCGTTGCAAATGGTATCAGAGCAAACTTGGTTTCGTGTTAGATGATGGGCTGGACTATGGACATTGGCTAGGCTGCTGGTCATGGACCAAAGAAGGTCATGGGCTGGGGCTAGCAACAGACCAAGTGTAGGAATTTCGAAGGCGAAATTTTCTAAGGTGGATGGATTGTGAGATCCCTCAATTTAGTCCCACAGCTAATATCTACTGGGCTAAGATCTTGTTTATAAATGGGAATAGACTATAGATCTTTAACTTCAGTTAACCATTTTAAAGAAATGACTTATGTTCATTATGTTGCACTCTGGGCCAGGTCGTTGCAAAGAGATCCCTCAACTTAGTCTCACATTTAATACCTATTAGGTTAAGATCTTATTTATAAGTGAGAATAGACTATAGATCTTTAACTTAGTTAACCATGTTTAATGAAATGACTTAGGCTCATTATGTTGTACTTTGGGCCGGGTCGTTATAAATGGTATCAAAGCTAATCTGGTTCCGTATTAGGGAAGTTGGCTAGGCTGCCGGTCATGGGGCCAAAGAAAGTTGTGGGTTGGGGTTAGCAACAGACTAAATGTAAGACTTTCAGAGACAAAATTTTCTAAGAGTCTCACATTTAATACCTATTAAGCTAAGATCTTGTTTATAAGTGAGAATAGACTATAGGTCTTTAACTTGGTTAACCGTGTTTAAAGAAATAACTTAGGCTTATTATGTTGCACTTTGGGCCCGGTCGTTATATACGCAATCACAGATTCGGGTTTGGTTACGACCGCAGTAAATCATGGGGCAGTAAAGTTGGCCGTTGATCTGGATAGGCTTTCAGATGTGGACAACTGTAAATGTGCCCGACGGACCCATCTTCTCCGATAGTGCAATGGCGGCTTTGGAGACTCCAGCAGTGGCCTTTTCTGGCTACGACAGCGATGGGGGACTGCCTAGATTGGTAGATTTTAGATTGATGAGTGGTTAGGCAATGGTCCAATGATTGGTGGTGGCGTTGACTAGCAGCCATAGCGATGGAAAGTTCTGGTGGCAATGAATTTTGGTCGGGTTCTATCTCTACTTTCTAGTGATGACGGAGACTTAAAGTAAGTAATCTTGATTTGTATTTGTATTTGGCAATGCGGACAATTGATTGGTTGTAGTTTCGTGATTGGGGGTGGCCTGAGTCGGCTAGACAAAGGTCAGAAAGTTGTTGGACATATGTTGCTTTACTTTTTTGGTGGGCCTCTTTTGAGCGGTTTTTTGGCAACTAGTTCCTCTTCTGGCAGCAGATCTCGATCGGATTAATTTTTGGTATAGAGGGGAGTCTGGTAGACGTGTCGGTCTACCAAGTGGCGACCTGGGTTGGCTGTATGGAGGGCCCAAAGTTAATTGCTTGTTACTATTTTCTTCTGTTATATTGCAGAGGGCTTCTCTGGCACGGGCTCTCAGATGGGTTTTGTTCCTGTTTGTAAGGGAAACTCAGTGGAGGTTGTGTTGTGGTTGGTGATGGCTTGGATCAACCTGATAGGGGCCAGAAAGAGGGATATTTGATGGCGCGTCACAGCTCTAGCCAACAACTTCTCAAAGCTTTTTCAGCAACGGAGGGATTCTCTGGCTGGGTTGTGTTGAGGGCAATCCAAATTTTGATATGGTAGGCTTGGGGGTCGCTGGAGATATATCTTTTGCTATTTCCTTTATTTCTTCCTTTTCTTACTTCTTTCTTCTTGAGCTGCTTCTTTTCTTTTCAATATTTTTCAAAGCAACGAGTTCCCCCCCACCACCAC
>JAVDBV010001837.1:0-12894 GCA_032619315.1 Piper longum
CGCCCTCGAGCTTGGTCTAGCGTTTCCGCGATGGCGCGGTGAAGGTCGGCGGTTGTTGTGGGTGAGGTTTTGGGTTTGGTGGTGGAATGGGGCTTGATCGGGTCGGGGGTGTTGGGTTGAGCTGAGGATTGTGATGCTGTGTGCGAATCGCGGGGTGCCAAAATGCTTTTCGCTAAACTCGATGATTCTCCCATGTTCCGTAAGCAGGTTAGTGTGGTGAAATTTTGATTACTCCGTTTTTCGAGTTGTTTCCTGATCTTGGTGTAACCGTTGTTTGTGCCAAATTTGTGTTAGACAAAAGGGCGCCCGGAAATTCAAGTTTGGTTGGTGCTGTTTGATTTGATGAGAACTTAGTGTTGTTCTTGATTCTTGTGTGGGCATTGTTTACGACAATTTCGTCTTGACAATATGGCATTTGGAAATTTATGCAATCATGGGAATTTGACCTCATGCATTTGTTAGATGCGAAAAAGAAAAGTGGCACAAATGAATTCGAATTGATTTAGAACCTAAATTGGCAGCCTATTTTGTGATCCCAAAAGAGTAGCTTTTTTAATTTTCTATTTCTATTTCTTCTGCGGGTATGTGCTTTTTCATATAAATGGATAATAAGAGTCTATTATTCATTGACTTATATCAATGATTTATGTACAAAAGATATGAGTAAAAATCAATTATAATTTTCCCTCTTTAAGCACTTGTATCATGACCATGTCTGAAAGTTCATGCAACCAATGGTTTGGATTCTTGATAATATCAAACATTGGATCATATTTAAAATGGAAAGCCAAATATTATTAGAAGTGTTTTTGCACGTTGAAAACAACTTAACAATGTAGAACTTTTGTGCTTTAAAAGTGCAAAAACCAAGCCCATTTGTCCATATGTTCTTTTCCCCCCAAAGGATCTGGGACATAGATCCCCATAAGAAATGGAAAAGCTGTGACAGCAGGATAAGTATTCTAAATTCAGTTTTCCACCTTTATTTGAGCTTGGAAGGCAATGCACGAGCATTGATGGAGTTGCACGGACTCCACCAACTCTGAAATGGGCACCATATAGGTGGCCTCACCATATGAACTCAACAGGTGGGAAAAGGTTTCTGTGAATGGAGGTCCCATGAAATTTGAACCTTAATAAGAGCACCAATTAGAACTATTCATGAGAACTCTCAAGTCTTTGTGATTTAGCTCTTTACCATGTTTATCTTATTGGCATTGTTCTACAATAAGTTATGCTTGCTTGTTATGTTCTGGTTGTGCCCTTTACACTGTGAAATTTTCATGTTAAGTTTGTATTTATGAGTTGATACCTTTTCTACGATCCCAGGTACAATCTTTGGAGGAAAGTGCTGAATCGTTGAGGGAAAGAAGTTTGAAGTTCTATAAAGGATGTAGAAAATATACGTATGCCCCTCTATTTTTGTTATCTTTTATGTTTACACCTATCTCATCTGCCACTAGTTGTTTAGCACATTTACTTTTATTGCTTACGATGTTTGCACATTCATATTGACAGGTTCATTATCTTTGTGTTTTGTGTTTTTATTTTTTTATTTTTTAGTTTTAATTTTATTTTACAATCACAATAAATAAATATGTTGTTTAAACTTTGAGTGCAAACTGTTGTTGTGGCAGGGAAGGTCTGGGGGAGGCATATGATGGGGACATTGCCTTTGCTAGTGCCCTTGAAACATTTGGAGGTGGACATAATGACCCCATAAGTGTTGCTTTTGGAGGTAAGATGTTTACTTGTGTAAGTGCTTTTGTTTAATGGTTTTTGTAACAAGTAAATCCATTTATCCCAATGAGATGATTAAATTGTTTTCCATTGCCTGGTTTATGGTTAAGATGTTTATTGTTCATGTGGCTGTTTGCACTTCTTGTAAATATGTCTCCAATTGTTAACTTTATATTTGATATATCTGTTTTTCTTGTGCACTTCTAGTTGATTTTCTTTATCAATGATTTTTTTAAAACTAGATACTGAAAAGATCATCAGATTCTAGGAGTTAGATTTTATGGTAGCATTTGACTGTTTTGTAGGACCGGTTATAACCAAATTTACAATTGCTTTGAGAGAAATAGGCACATATAAGGAGGTTTTACGCTCCCAGGTATGGCTGCCACATCTGTTGAAGAAACCAATACTATGTGGCATGCATGATCAAGTTTGTTGATGAAGAGTAAAAGATCATTTTCCAATGTTTCCTTTTTTCTTTTTTCTTACATGAGCTGATTTTTTGAACTACCAACGGATTTGTGAGATACTTACATAAGCTTTTTCCAGGTTGAGCACATGTTAAATGATAGATTGCTGCAATTTGTGAACTTGGATTTGCATGAGGTCAAGGTATAGTAAAACTTCATTTATATGCTGGCTTTACGATTTTTTGGAACCATCGTTTTAACCTGACAGTCTGAACTAGAACTAGTGAACATAATGACCAACCAAGCAATTAGCTAAATATAGAAAGACACCTACACTGTGGGCCATTTATCAGAGTAATGCTATTTTCCATTTGTTTTCAAATTTTGTTTCTTTTGAATAACAACAATTATTCATGCAGGAAGCTAGAAAGCGCTTTGATAAGGCTAGCCTTATTTATGATCAGGTTCTTTCTTGGATCATTGCTATTTTAAATATGTTTGTCTTTCTCCTTTCTTATAACCATATCCACTTCTTTGCTGTGATCAATCTCATCAAGCTGCCTAATTATAGATACCTAGCAAACTTTTTCTATTATTGGTATAAATTTATACATTTCAGGATCTAGTGACACACAGATTTACTGTTTTCATGGACTGGCTGATAAGCTGAGTCTCACTTTTGTGGCAGGCTCGTGAAAAATTTTTATCATTGAGAAAGGGTACAAAATTGGATGTCGCTAATTCCGTCGAAGAGGTGCAAAATATTTCTTTTGACTTTTTGTGTTTACTCCTTTATAGAAGAGGCACAAAATATTTCTTTGACTTCTTGTGTTTACTCCTTTTCTTCTCCATCCACCTTATCTCCATTCTCAACTAATTGGCACCGTGTATGTGGATCATACTCTGCAAAAATTTAAGAATCTAAGGTTCATGTCGAAATAACATTTTAGATTTATTTGAAAAAATGCTCTTGTAAATATCACCACCACTAGAAAATTTGTGCGGATTTTGCAGGTAGATTTTAGGGTTCCCAGTCAGATCAGTTCAAAACAAAGTAAACTGAAGGGAGTCTTGAAACTTCTTTTCCATCAACTTTATCAACTTTACCCTAAATAAAAGTGTGGTTGGAGACATGAATGCTATTTAGCTAAAAAAGGTTATAGGATCCATTAAAAATGGCGTTTTTGAGATTTGTTTGGATAAAATCATATATTTCTACTCCAAAAGGACCGCCATCTGCCAATGGAAAATTTGTTTGCCGTTTGCCTGTAGATTTAGGGTTCCACGTTCAGATCAGTTTAGAACAAGAGAAATTGAAAGAAATTAGGAAAATAAAAGTACCCATAAATTTCGAGACCATTCATACTGCATGATTTAGTATCAAGATGATTCAAAAGTCAATTGTTTAAGGAGTGTTCTCTGTCTTTTTTAAGTGAAAATGCTGAAGTGAAGGAAACACTAAAGGTTAGAATGACATGAAATATTTGAACCCCTCACTTGTAAAAGCCCTTGTTGTCCCTCTTATAACTCGGCATTTTTTTTTATTTCTTTTCTATCTATTGAGAAAAAGTGTTATTTGCTTCTCAATCCATTCTAGGAGCTCCATTGTGCAAGATCATCATTTGAGCAGGCTCGCTTTAATTTGGTATGTATGTTTTTTTTCTTGTTTAAATGGGAATTTATTGTGTTCTTTTAATGATACTGTCTGGGGTAATTTGAATTATTCTTTGCTCTATACAGGTGACAACACTTTCTAATGTTGAAGCTAAAAAGAGATTTGAATTTTTAGAAGCAGTTAGTGGTACAATGGATGCTCATCTTAGATATTTCAAACAGGTCTCATACACGCAGTCTCTTTTTTTGGCTTTCACATCTTCATCCTTAAGTTAACATTAACATTCTTTCTGATCTTGTATACAATATTAGCATTGATATTTTATCCATCCCGATTCAAGTTTTTATCATAGCCCCCTCCTATATGGTGTAAAATCACATATAGCTTTCTTGACATTAGTCGGCATTATGCAGGGTTATGAGCTTTTGCATCAAATGGAGCCATATGTTCACCAGGTGTGTTAGTGTTTGCTAGAAATCTTAAGGTTTTTTATTGACTTTAAAAGTTCAGTGTGGTATCTAATTTTAAATGTGAACTTCATATGGGATTGCCATAAAATTAAGGATATGGGTTTGCTTGGTACATAAACTTCATGTGGTAGATGTTTCTGCTAGGTTGATTGTGATTGATTGGCTGACCATTGATATTAGCCATGATGTTCCAAAATATGCTTCTCTTTGTTGATGCTTCTAAGTTGTTCTTTCTTGGGGGTTGTATTCTTTTTGCAACAATTTTTTTAACTTTTTGGCATCTCCAATTTGAACATGACTTTTCTTAATTGCTTATCCAGCATACAGAGTGCTACTTTACTCAGTTGTCCTTTCTTGGGGGAATGTATTCTTCTTGCGACATAACTTTTTGATTTTTTTGGCATCTCCAATTTGAAATGACTTTACTTAATTGCTTATACAGTATACAGAGAACTGGCTGCATCTGAGCTGGGATTATATGTTTCTGACAAGGATTATGCACTAATTTTGTCATTATCTAGATTAGATGCCTAGGAAGACCTTTTCTGTAGAATACTATGAATGCAGAGGGTAATAACACACACACACACACACACACACACACACACAAAAAGTAAAAAACAAAGAGAAACAAAGAGAAGATTTCGTGTAGAGCTCCTGATGTGAGAGCTACAGGAGATTTATTTTAAGAAGGATGTAAGATGTAGAAGATGGATTGTTTTTACGCTCATCGTTGCTACTTAGTGGCTGATCTATACTAAAATCATTTCTTCTGTTTAGTCTTCAGTTTTACTTTCTTCGTTAACTTGTTTCTAGATGAAAAATAGTATTTTACAAAATGAAGATTTGCCTTTCTTTTGTAGGTTTTGACTTATGCGCAGCAGTCTAGAGAAAGATCTAACTATGAGCAGGCTGCTCTTACAGAACGAATGCAAGAGTTTAAAAGACAGGTTGACCTAGAAAGTAGGTGGTCTTCAAATGGTTCCCACAGTTCTCCAAATGGTGATGGTATACAATCTATTGGGAGAAGTTCACATAAAATGATACAGGCGGTCATGCAATCTGCCTCGAAGGGGAAGGTAACAGATATTGCTTTTGAGAGGAGTTTGGAGTGGAAGGAATGATTTGAAGTTTTTATTTCTTACCCGATCCATATGCGAGTCCTAAAATCCCTTGCTAAGTATTTCCTTACACTTACATTTCCAGGTGCAAACTATTAGGCAAGGATATCTCTCCAAACGTTCATCAAGCTTGAGAGGAGACTGGAAGAGAAGATTTTTTGTTCTGGATAGCCGTGGAATGCTATATTATTACAGGAAACAGTGGAGCCGACCCTCTGTAAGTACTCTAAAAGTTATATTTGCTGTCTTTTCTTATTTGTTTCATTCCCTGATGTTGTTATGTTTTATTTAGGAAAGTGGAAGCCAGCATTGCAGTCACAGGGGACATAATACTTTTGAAGGATCTGGACTATTGAGTCGGTGGCTTTCTTCTCATTATCACAGTGGGGCACAAGATGAGAAATCTGTAGCACATCATACTGTTAATTTGCTCACATCAACGATAAAAGTTGATGCTGACCAGTCAGACCTTAGATTTTGTTTTAGAATTATATCACCGTCAAAAAATTACACTCTACAGGTACTTGATTGTGCAGCAGAAAATTCTATGTTGAAGGGTGTTTGTCAGCTGTTGATTTGTTTTAGTGATTCATATGAAGGGATAAGCACAATTATTTTATTTCTGCAGCTGGGTCTTGGGTTATGATGTTTTGTCATATTCATGATTTTTACAAATGCAGGCAGAGAATGCAATAGATCAGATGGATTGGATTGAGAAGATTACTGGAGTTATTGCTTCATTGTTGAGTCAACAAGTACCTGAACAGGTTAGCTCCTGAGAACAGATGTCACTTAAAATGTTTCTAAGTACTTGATATTCACTGATGAAAATCTTGGTTCTGAATTTGGCAGCTAGTTTCAAGTCCTAATCGCGGGCACCATTGTAATGCTAGTGAGAGCAGTTCAATAGGAAGTTGTTCTGATATTGACCAGTTAATAACTGAAGAATATTCATCAGAGAAAAATCTTGTCACTGTTTTATGTGATCGGGCACCCAGGAACTCACAGCAGCTTAGGTTGAGCACTAGACATGATAAAATAGTTGATGTCCTCCGTAAAGTGGATGGAAATGATAGATGTGCTGATTGTGATGCACCTGACCCAGATTGGGCATCCTTAAATTTTGGGGTTCTAGTCTGTATTGAGTGCTCTGGTGTGCATCGTAATCTTGGAGTACATATTTCAAAGGTATAACTTGACCATGCATTTGAAAATCATACAAAGGCCTTTGGAATTTTGTTTGTTATTGATATTTAATGGTGGATATTATGCAGGTGAGATCACTGACTCTTGATGTCAAAGTATGGGAGCCTTCTGTCATAAATCTGTTTCAATCTTTGGGTAATACATATGCCAATTCTATTTGGGAAGAGCTATTGCCTTCATTCAATAGTTTGACTTATGAGGACGCTGCTAGTAGGTATCATTTTTCTTATTCTTCTGTATCCTTTTCTCTCTAAAGTTTCATTTCTTCTCAGTAAGGACCAGTGATATTATTAACAAATGGCGTTTGACTACCCTATTTTTGATATGTTCAAAATTATGTAGGTCATCTATTTCCCATAAAAAACAGCACCCAGTTATTGGTGGCAAGCCTCAATGTTCAGATCCCATTTCAGTAAAAGAAAAGTTTATTCACGCAAAGGTATGACTTTAACCAAACTCTACTTGTGTCACATGTTATTCTTGATTCAGTTTTGATGTAATTGAGCGTGGGACAGTGTGTCAGTTCAGTTCACTACTAATTTGTCATCATGGCTGTATGACTTCATCCACATTATTCTTTTGTTCCCAACAACACGTGTTTAAATGTTCAAGACTTATATCTCAGCATTTATAATCGAGATCTCTACTGTTGATAATTTTGTTTCCTGTTTTCAGTATGTGGACAAGCTGTTTGTCCAAAAGCCAGACCAACATCTTGTCCCTGTAGTACAACAGATGTGGGACAATGTTCGCTTAAATGATAAGAAGGCAGTTTATCGCCTAATAGTCTGCTATGATGCTGATGTCAATTGTCTACTTGGTCAATCGCCATTTAGTACATCTTTGACTCTGGCTAAAGTCATGAATTTACATGAGCGTCCATCATCCACATTGGATCGGAGTGTGAGCTGTATGACCGAGGATTCAACACAAAAGTTATCTGTGAGGAGCACAGTAAGCAGCTCAACAAGTTCTACTGAAGAGCTCAAAGAAACAGTGGAATGTTTTGATGGCTGCTCTTTATTGCATGTTGCATGCCAGACGGCAGATGTGGGTATGATAGAGCTCCTCTTACAATATGGGGCAAACATAAATGCTACCGATTCTAAAGGCCAAACCCCTCTTCACCATTGTATTCTTAGGGGAAGAACTGTGTTCGCCAAATTGTTTCTTGCTAGGTAATTGTTTCAGTTATTATGGTTTCCTGCTCCTATCATTTTAGTGTCACCCATCAATATTTTTAGCCCTTTTGGTGCACTTTATGTGACAACATTTATATCAGACTCTTATGTTGCTATAGAAGACAGGATATGTAAGGAGAAGACAATGAGAGGTTTGTGCAATAGAATAAAAGAATCCCATTATACTTTGTGTATTAGCTGATATGTAAATAATTAAAGATTAAACTTGTAAAATAAATCTAAAAAATCCACCCTTCTAAGATTTGGAAAGCTTTTGTACGAAGTGAGAGAGAGAGAGAGAGAAGAGCACTATAGTACCACAGAATTTTCCTGACTCAACTAGAAATATTAGGTCCATATGTTTCCAGTTTTAAAGACTACAGATGTGATTGGGGACATTGAGAAGAATCAAATGTACGGTAGGGCCAAGGTCTAAAATTTTAATCTGCTTTATTATTTTGGTTTCTGTAAGTTTGGTCTAGTTTGGAGCCGGCTTATGTTTTGGTGGTATCTGTATATTTCTTGCGCATGTTTGTGTGTTTTGGTGGGGGGTGGTGTGTCTTCGGGTTGGGCAGGGATGGGGGTGGGGGTTAGTGTGCAGTCGTTTTGGCTATAGCTACTATTAGCCTTAACCTACCAGTCTAAGTTTTTGGGGGACTTATTTCAAGGTAAATATCCTTGAAGAGCTATGTAGTTCATGTCTCTCCAAAGAGTTGACTATAATTATTCCATACTTTGGAATTTTTTTTAGTCGCCTTGCTACCTTTAAGCATATTTATCTTATATTAGAAGTAAATTTTTTTCACTTTACATTTTACTTCAGTGTGATAAGGATGCCCTTTTGAATTAGAGTTTGACATTTTTTTCATCTGACAGAGTTATGGTAATTTTAGTTAGATGTTTTGGTAAGTTAATGGAATTTTGGCATTATTGCACCTGCATATCCTTGTTTTCCAAAGAGTGATCGACTACTACTACATAAAGATATGAACAGTGCCAATGCTTGTGCACTGCATGCCCCAAGCGTGGATAAAAGAGGATTGATGTCAGTAAAGTCGTCTGGCTGTAACACAAACTTTGGTCATTTGTTCTTGCAATGATTCTAAATCTCAGATTTAGAATTCATACCCCTTTCTTAGGGTAAGATGGAAGGAGAAAAAGCAGAAGATTTATTACTTACATAAGAAGTTGTTTTCTTACCTCATTTGTAATTTTTTCAATAGAAAGAAAATTTCCATCATCTACATTATCACTTAAGGTGATCTTGGATCAACATGTACTATATCTTTTGTTGTAAGATCTGCAGCAAAATAAACAAAAAAGGGTTGTACAAGGATTTTATAGTTTCAGTACTGTTTAGAGTGTCATCTTCCCTTAAATTTCCTAGCGTGAACCAAGTTTAATGTTTCTTGGCTACAAATTGAAATGAGAATTGATAAGCATTTATGTTATTCCAATTTTTCTTAGAGGATGTGAGCCTGTGGTCTGACATATTAAATCTTTGCTGTTTGAGAACAGAGGGGCAAACTCAAAAGCAGCTGACAGAGAAGGGAAAACGCCACTTCAGTGGGCACTGGAAGTTGGGAATACAGTAATTGATGAAGATGTACTTATTATGTTGGCAGACATGAGCAGATAAGAGTAGGAACAGGATCAGTTGCATTACGGCTGGGTTGTCATCTGTACATTGGTAATTTTTATAATCATATAGGCTTTCTTGTCCATTATGGAGGACTTGAAAGGTTTTCTGCCCTTTTGTGGTGGTGGAGGCAGGTCAGTTGTCCAGCAACCATTCTGCAAGTTTGTGTTCCTAGTGGTCGTATCTTTTTTATTTGTGGAGGGTTGGCGATGGGCCATTTGGGTGTGAGTGCCATTATTATGTATTAGGTCTTTTTTGCGGTATGTAGCCAGCTCTAAAGGTTACGTTGGCTGTATATTCAATTTATAATTGCTTCCTTGTTTGTTGCCTAAATTTATGCGGACTGAGGATTTTCTTAGTCTGATTATGACGACTTGATGGAAGCTAAAAAAAATTGTCTGAAATATTTATTTTGTATTTTTTTTTTCTCATGTTCTGTAATCTTTTGACTGTCAAGATATTTGGTCTTACCCATTCAGTTGAGAAGCCCTACTCTCAAGTTCCTAACAGGTTTATATTTTCAATCTATTGAAATTGATCTTTATGTGCTCTCAACTACCATCAAGTATGTCATTCTTCATTAGTTAATTGTGTTTCTTGGCAAGGTTGATTTATGTGTAAAAAAAATGATTTGATCGATATCTTATGTTGTAAAAAAATGTTGTATATGCAGTTTTATTTAGGATCAAAATATGCTGAGCCCTGGTCCACTGTTCCAGCTAGATGCCTAAAAAGTGATGTCATACCAGTTTTCATCGCAAGATGAAGTAGCAAAACAGGGACAATAATTGTTTAATCAATGATGGATGGAAAGGGTTAGATGTCAGGTTAATGTTGATAAGCTGTTCAATTTTCTTTTGGAATAGTATTGACATCCCGGTCCAATCAGTTTTGGTTCTGATCATGATGCAGAGCACCCTTTTAGCCCAATGCATCCACCAATATCTACTGGCCTAACTATTGCGGTATTATGATATTGTGCTGGGTATATTCCCTCTCTTCCGCAATCTTGTGATCAAGATGCTGCTAACGGACACTGGTTTTCAGTTTTCTTTCCTGCTGTATGATGTTCAATTTGACAGTTCTCATTGAGGAGCATTTTAATTCAGAAACATATTTAAATGGAGGCAACAGTTGACGCCAACAAAGTTGAATGACGGCCTGAACCTGGAGCTGCACATGAAATGCCATATTCCTTTTGTTTTCACTGTGCCCAGCTACTAAGAGCAACAAGAAGCGACAAAAAGTGTTCTTGGTAAGAATGGGAAAGGACGAGGGCAGGAATGCCCGAGGGTACTTTTCCGGGATGTTCATTCTCTGAAGGTCGGGAAGTCGAACTTTGAAATGAAAAATGGGCTAAATTTCTCAGTTTGGCCGTGTCTTTGGAAATGTTAGAAGATGTCGAATAAAGTTGGGCACGGGCCTAGTTAGGTTGTGAATTTTTTTAGCTTGGCCCGGCTCTACTTGAATTCGTTAAGTTACTAGCTTAGACTTGAAAATTTGGTTGATGAAAATTTGATATGGCCCGTTTTTGTTCGAGCCGAATTCGACCTAGGAGAAACTTGAAGTGATTGGACTTGTGTGGAACTCGTAACACAAAATTGTTTCAAACTCGACTCAACTTGTACAGGCCTAAACATACATGAAATATATACAAAAAAAAGTGGCATACAAGAGTATGCTACAAATAAATAGATATTTTTACAACAATATAGGCTATAGCACACCGTTAGTTCATTCAATTAACCACTTTGGTTTACCAAGAAAATGGTTTTTCATATTCTTATATTGTACAAGGAGAATGCTCCAGAGTTGCGCGGGGTAGTTAAATATATTGGTATTAGAAGTTTTTTTATTCTTTAAAATTTTAAAAATATATAAATAAGAAATAAAATAGTTTAAGATATGTTCTTGAATAGTTATATTGGAGTTGCGAGATAAGGTTAATCATGTTTGATTTTTCAAATTTAATATTGATGATTTTAGTGACTCAATATTTTGGTACATAAATAGATATACCAATGTATTTGAAGAAAAGTAATGATATGTACCAAAGTTTATAATTTACATACATAAAATAAAATAAACTTGTCAGTCAATTTTATTGATTCATGTATATCCTTTTTGATATGACCATGCTTCTAGTTTTAAGTAAAGAGATAAGCACTAAGAAAATTTAGATGAACAGTGGAAAAGCTTACATGTCTTCGAATATTTCTTCTTAAATAATATTTGTGGTTTCATTAACTCTATTTGATTCTTTTTCTTCGACCATAATCTTTAAGCTTTGTGGTATTGTTTTGTTGAGATTGCCACATACAATTGACTATATAAGAATATTGGCTTTTTTAAATAAACCTAACTTATTACAGTGATTATAGTCATTGCAAAACATATTAATGTTAACAGAAATTATCTCCTCTTTAAAGTGAAAGGACTAGTATTCTCAATATGAGATGTTATGATTCTAAGAAAGAGATGCTTTTCTCTGGTATTGATGTAAATCAGAATCTTGGCTTATATTGTCTATTTTCCAAACGTATAATAATTTTGTATCATTGCAAAAATCTATGGATTAATTTAAAATTTGCAGTAATATCTTTCGAATACCAATTCGCAATCAAGTTCATAGTTTGGTAACCCTCTGAATTTCAGAGTGTTTAAATATTCAGTGCTGTACAATGTATCCTCGTCTAAAATGGCACCTTGAATTATAGGAAATCATATCATTACCTTCAACATCATCTAATAAATAATTCTGGATAACATATGCTGTATCATTTTTTTGTTGAAAGAATACCTCTTTTGATAAAATATTCAATATCGTATAGATGTGAACTAATCTGTGTATATTTCCTTGACCTGTAAATTGTCCATGGTATGAGAAAAAATAAAAATTTAATGTATTCTAGTTAAAGTTTTATCATTTGGCACACTATTAATTTGTTCCATCATCTATTTCCATTATCTATTTGTTGAATTCTTCCAATTCACATAGAAAATCCCAGCTTTGGGTTTGGGTTTTATCCACTTGTTGCCTTGCCCGGTTCGGGCCAGTATTGAGTCAGTCACAAGTTAGTTCGAGTTAGTCACCTTTTAGACTATGAGTATGAAGCTTAAATGACCATATGAACATGTTATGAAGGCTGAGTATGCATGTTATATACATGATAGTTTCAATTATGTTATAGTAATACATAAGTTATCAGCATATACATGAAGTATAAAGATTTTTTTTTATTATGTTAACCCAGGGTTCTAGGGCTAGATCTAGGCCGTCGCAGCATTTGGTATCCATTTAGGCTTTTTTAGGGCATTGTTTTGCATGCATCGTAAAAATTTTGGACTACCAGATTACCTCTATGGGCTTAGATTGATTTGAGTCTCAAATTTTCATTCGATTGAGTTCAAGCTTTTAAGGCTCATTTAGCCTTCTTGCCTTGATTTCTATCCATAGATCCACTTTGATATATATATATATATATATATCAAAGTGGATCTATGGATAGAAA
>JAVDBV010001838.1:0-13346 GCA_032619315.1 Piper longum
ACACATATGTATGTATATATATAATATTCACCATCTACACAAGCAATGTGAATATTTTCAATTGTCATTGCACACCTCACTGCAAAATATCAGGGCATTAATTGTCACTAGCTAAACCTCTAAACTTGTCAAAATAAATAAATAAATAATGCTTCTTTTAATTGATTTCTCTCGCATCATAGCCGCGGACTGTGACTTTGTGTAATGCCTAAGGTTGACGGCACAAAAAAATTTTAACATGTCTAGTCGGTGGGAGGATGTCTCTACTCTCATATTTCTCATCCCCTTATATTCATCTTTATATCTGCAGATTTATCTGACAGAACTTTGTGTGCAGAAGGAAACAAACAAAGAAATTCGACATTGCTATCGGTAGGAAGGATTTCAACCCATCATGCCCTCATCTTTTCATTGTCTAGTGTACAGAAAAAATATATCCATTAATCTTAATAAACTAATTACCACATTTCATTCTTAAAAAGAACCTTCTAAATATTGGTATTACATACAGCCATTTCCAATGCCAATAAAAAATCCATATCATGGTGAAGCCTGTGATGTTATTCTTGCATGACACAAACAACATTTAGACCCAACAAATATATCTGAGACAATTACACATGTTCAAATTACTAAGCACACGATATTATCTAGGAAGCCTTTGCGAAGGTGTTGGACTTGTTTCTCCGAAAGTGCGAGGTAGAGGTTTCCCGGCAGGACATACACATTGCAGGTGTCTGTCAGAACTCGTTGAAGTTGATGGATCGAGAAAGGCGCAGATCCATGCTGTTTCATGGTTCTCAACTCCATCACTCTTCTTTTAGTCTTTGGTTCTCCACTCTCAAACTTTGACAGTATTTCTTCAAATACTCGCAGTCCATTTCTGTCCACTTAAGCTTAGTCGTGATTAATCAATCCACTTGGTTAGATATAAAAGCAATCCATGATCCTTATATTCATCTTTATATCTGCAGATTTATCTAACAGAACTTTGTCTGCAGAAGGAAGCAAATAAAGAAATTCTACATTGCTATCGGTAAGAAGGATTTCAACGCATCATGCCCTCATCTTCTCATTGTATCGGATACAGGAAAAATATATCCATTAATCTTAATAAACTAATTATCACATTTCATTCTTAAAAAGAACCTTCTAAATATTGGTATACATACAACCACTTCCAATGCCAATAAAAAATCCATCTCATGGTGAAGCTTGTGATGTTATTCTTGCATGACACAAACATATATTTCGACCCAACAAATACATCTGAGACACTTACACATGTTCAAATTACTAAGCACACGATATTATCTAGGAAGCCTTTGTGAAGGTATTGGAGCTGTTTCTCCCAAAGTGCGAGGTAGAGGTTTCCTGGCAGGACAGACACATATTGCAGGTGTCTATTTGAACCCGCTGAAGTCGATGGATCGAGAAAGGCACAGATCCATGCTGTTTCATGGTTCTTAACTCCAGCAACTCCTCCTTTAGTCTTTGGTTCTCCACTTTCAAACTTTGGCAGTATTTCTTCAAATATTCGCAGTCCATTTCTTTCCGCTTAAGCTTAGTCCTGATTAATCAATCCACTTGGTTAGATATAAAAGCAATCCATGATACCCACATTTCCACCATTCTAAAGAAAAAAACATGATTTGGGTTTTTAAATTGGTAGTGTTCTTTGATTGTAAAATTAAAATTCAAGATTTTTTCTTTTACAATATAATCTCCAACAGCCCTAATTAATTTATAGGCGAACTGGTTAAATATTTTAATTAGATAGACTATAATGATCTTATATCTGAGAGATCATCGATCCAAAGCATTGAATCTATGTGAATCAGGAGATGAACTTTTTTTTTTTTTTGAGTGTATTTTGATTGCTTCAATCGCCTTACTTTCCATTAGAGCAACTTTTGATTCTCCTTTTAATGATAATAATAATAATAATAATAATAATAATAGTAGTAGTAGTAGTAGATAAGAAAGTACCTTGCGCGCCTATTTTGGAACCACACTTCTACTTGCCTTGGCTGAAGATTCAATTGATCAGCCAATTCCTGCCTTCGCACCTGCGGCCACAAAATACTTAGATGAGTATGGATGTATATTGTATATATCTACTGCTTTTACTAATTAACATGAATAAGAGATTCAATTGATCAGCCAATTCCTGCTTTTGCACCTGCGGCCACACAATATGTAGAAGAGTTTGTATGTATATTGTATGGTATCTACCACTTTTACTAATTAACATGAAAAAGAGAAATCAAAATAATGGAAGCAATTAAATTGACTTACATAATTAAGAGTTCTATGCTCTTCAAAACTGTTTTGTAGCAAGGTTGCTTGCTCCGTTGTGAGGCGCAGTTTCTTTTTCGCATGGCACCTTTCTTCTCCACAAACCTGCTTGCTCGCATGATCACAATCTTTCTCGTCTTGGTCAGTATTCCTTGAACTGGATCTACCCAAGTCGCGTTCTTCGCCCATCTTCTCCGAGTCGATAGGGAACAAACTGTGGAGCTTCACTTCCTCCTTCGTTGGTAGGTCACAGATCGTTCCCATGGAAAACTTCTCATCAGATCCACTGCCAAGCACAAGCCCCTGTTTATATGCATCTTCATCAACCATTCTTCTATGATACACTGAGCAAGGTGAAGAGACCAAGTATATGTGCTTTGCTTCGTCAATTACGTGTATATATAGAGAGATGGCAGGGATCATTTTGAGTCATAACTCATGTTCTTGGTCTTGAAATCATTTAATAGGGAATAAGCAGATTATTGGGACATGAATGAGAAAGGGAGACAAATCGAGATGACGTTTCAAAAGGGAAATAAGGACCCGTGCGTTGGACTTGGAAGCTGGAACCCTTTGAAGGGAACACAGAATGTGTGAAACTTCACTGCTTGCTCTAAATAAGCTGCCGCCCGGTCAATCAGCAAATTTACAGGTACTTTCCTCTTAAAAAGCTGATGTTGACTCCATTGAATTTAGACAAACAAATCAATCTTTAGATATTAATTCACCATTTTCATTTGTTAGCTAAATCTTATCATCATTGTTAACTAGGAAAAACCTCAACACCCTACCCGATGTCAAGTCTTGACTAACCCCCTTACGTTAAAGCATTGGAGTTCTTTGAACTCTTGTTTCATAGTAAGTAATTCTGACTCAAAATTAATAATTTTATTGGCCAATAAATATATACTTATATAACTTAGAACTTACATCATTATTATTAATATTATTAATTTTAATTTTAATAGTAAACAATTTAAGTTCTACTCAACTTATAAATCCTAAAGAGAATTTATAAATTCAATGCACATACTTATAGTCTTTTCCGAATTAAATATTTTTTGCTAATGAAAACTACTTAATGTAGAATTTATGTATGCTAATTCAGGATTCTTATTTTTTTATTTATGTATTTCTAAAAAACCTTAAATTATACTTTTAACAAAATTAAAAATTCAAAACAATGGTTAATTCTATTTGAATATTTGAAATCTTACTCAAGATTAAAAATGTTTGCACATAAATACTTAAGTTTTTTTATACAAATATTTAATATGATATCTTTATTTTTTAATTTTAATGTTTTATATAATCATTCCATGCTAAACTTTAATATGAATTTTTTTGTTAAAATTCGATGGAAGTTATTAATTGATCCAATTTAAGTTTTTTGCAATGTATTAATAAACGTTACTGTTAAGTTTCAAACTTAACCCCAGGGATTGTGCAGGCCATTGACTAGTTTCTTTTTATTAATATAAATATTAATATTAATATTAAATTAAATGATTAGAATTCATTTTTTTTGCTCTCATCATGGTTCAACTTTTCTTGTGTTGTAGTTGATTCTGACCCCTTAATAGCTCTTTTTGCCTATTAATAATTACTTAATTAAAATTTATTATTATTATTTATTATGCAAAATTTTATTGTATAATTCTCCCTAAATTAAATCTTAAATTAACTAATATATTCTCATTAAATATTTATAATCATATTAATTGAATTAAATTTTTACTTTCTAAACATATTATTTATTCTCATTATAGCACCGTAAACATATTTAATTTAATCTATTTATGAATTTATTTTTCATTGTTAATTATTGATAGGAGTAGAAAGTTTAAAATGATGAATTATATTTAAATATTAAAATGTTTTTTTATCGAAATGTTTACGTATTAATAACCACATAACTAAATGGTTTACATAATTTTTAACATAAAATTTAACTTAAATATTATCATTGTTATTCTAAAAACAGATATGTTTTATTAAATCATTCACTATTCTTATTTAGAAGTAATAATTAATTATATTTTGTAGAATTTAATTTTTGTTTATTAATATATTATCAATAAATTTCAATATACCTTATGAATTACACGGGTCCTTGGCTATTATTAACTATATTTTGACTCTTATGTATACAAAGGAAAAATAATAATATAAGTTAGTGTGATATTCATGTTATGGGTTTGAATTGAATCTGCTAATAGGCGGCAAGCAGTGCCATTACGACGTGGTAGAGAGGCATTTACTATTATTATATTTACTAATTTCGTCAAAATTAAGTGTGTTATCTCACCATTTATCGCTACTAATTTTTGACCGGTTTGAGTAAATGGTTCATAATTAGTAAATTTTGAATTGAATCACACAACTCTTTAAGGTTCATTTGGTTGACATGAAAATAGTGTAAATAAAAAAAATTATATAAAAAGGAAATAATAAGATGAAATGATATGTAAATTTTTTTTAAAAAAACATATTTGGATAGTTGGAACATAAGATAAAAATAAAATATTCTTTTTTATAAGCATGAGCACGTGCCTCTCCAAAATTTCCCCCAATTTTTTTTTAATAAGAAAATGTTGTTTTATAAAGTTTTTACATAATATTATTTTGTCTGAAATTGAAGTTTACTTTGACTAAATTTTAAGACAACTAAACACAAAAAAATTCATGCCCTCAAAATTATAAATTTCTTTCATACAATTTCAAGACAACAAAATAGACCTAACACAAAACCCTACCAATATCGAAACATAGTGAATATGATATTATAAAATTTTAATTAATTATAGTAATAATACTACTTATTTATATACATCAATATAGATATAATTTTACTTAAAAAAATAAATTACTACTTTAATAAAACCAAAAATCAACAAAACAATAATGAAAATTTGTGCTCTCCAAAAACTAATTTCATTCATGTTTATCAAATCTTATTTAATTGTTTTGTTATTTATTTAATTAGTAATTTATCTAATTATTTGCTCACATACATATTATTTACTCATGTTTAGATGTGTTCATATATTTGATAACTATACTATTATTATTCATTATTAATTGATATTAACTATTAATTTTATTATTTATATATCAAATTATTACACATTCATTTATTTATTATTTACTCGTATATATGCTATTATTTACTCGCATGTAGTCACAAACTAATGTAGTATTATTTATATTATAATTATTTCTTTATTAATGCATCATTTATTTATTACTATTCATTTATTGGTCAATGAGTTTATACATTTACTTATTTATTAACTAATTGTTCATTTAATTATTACTCACTATTTATTCGCTTATTATTTTCACGCTAGTGTAGTTGTTATTTATTATTGTTTTGTGGTTACTCGAGTACATATTATTTTATTTATTATTCCTTTATTTATTTAGCTAGTTTTTTATATGTTTATTTACTTATAGTTCGTGTGCGCCTCATTTTGCCTGCCAGACATTGTTCATTTATTTCCTTTGCATTGTTGTTTGAGACGTTCTTATTAATGTGAATACACACCATGATCATGCATCATGTAGAGTTGTTAGTATTTTGGTTAGTAGTGGGTTCCGATATAGGTTCTGGAGTCTAAGCTCGCCGTAAATATGCAGTCATGTTTGGAGCTTGGACCACAGGTCCATTAGAACTCTTCTCAGACTTACCGCTTTACTCTATCACGATTTGATTTTTAGATTGTATAACATGTTAAGTGGTTGTTTTATTAAACCTTACTTAATATTTAAACACATTTTACTTCCATAGTTAATAACCCTCGAGGATGAGATCCCTCGTTTTGTTTTTTATCTAAACTCCACCTCACATTATATTCGTGCCTACTTATATAATTCCTTTTCTTACTTTATATATAGTTTTTATCGAGTTTTTCACTAAGTTAATAGTTCGTGATTTGACCTTGTGTATTCTGTGAATAGGTGAATATACAAATCGCACGGGCTCTCGACAAGTGAGAGGGTTGTCCATTCATGAGCGATTTTGACATCTATATGTCATGAGCTTCCTCACACCCGAAGAGACGTGAACTAGATAAGTACTGTTGTGCATAGTGAATGTCTAGACTTATGATATCAAAGGGTATTGAAGGTGACTCCCTACGAGTACTAAGTCATTGTGGTCTGAGCCAAATGTTATAAGGAGGTTTGGAGAGGGCTTAGGATATGTATTTTTTTTCTAAATGTGGGACCAGCTATTGCCGAGAGAGGTAGTTGTCAAGAGTGGAACAACACCAACTCAGTTCAAGATACTATTAAGTCTTCAGCTTGTTGGCTCCTCAGTATATACCCTTTGAGTGTTCCAATAAAGATTATATATGGTTTCATTCCTCATAGAATATCAGATTCTACTTGCCAGTTTGTACTGGTTATTTTTTTGACCAGTGACATTCGTTGTTGATGTTTTTTCTATTATATTTATAGATCTTGTGTTCTTGTATGTTGGGCCAGCTTTGGTGGAATGATAGACGGTTGCTACATACACTTGTGTTTAGCATGTCATTATTTTCTTTTGTTCTTTTATTTAGATTTGATATGTATTCATGTATATTTGGTTGAGTGTTTGTTATGCATTTAGTAGTGTCTTTCATTCTCGAGACGCTAAGAGAGCAGTTTCGGTCCATTTCTCATTTAAGTCTTACAAATTAATTGATTTAGACATGTTTTGACTCAATCGTAACAGTTCTGATCTGGTTCTTATGTGAACCAAAATCGGAGCATTATATTATATATAAAATATATCCAATTCATCTATTTTTAGTAGGGTGACTATTTAAATTTTGTATTTCATTTGCACTATATTCATGTCAACCAAACGGACCCTTATTGTAAAACTATTGATGTTTCACTAAAAAAATTATGAATATTATATGGTAAGATGCAAGTTAAACTTTACACAAAATGACCCCTTTGAAATATCATCTCCATCAATTTTTTTTATAAAAAATAGAAGTACAAGGTAGAAATTTTATTTTGAAGAGATTTCACATCTCATATTTACATCATGATAACTAACTCTCTACAAATTATAACGAATAAAATTTCATATATTTTACATTTTTTATATCTTTCATGCCAATCAAATAGAGCTTTATCGTAAAAGGAGAAGATAAGAATGTGGTTGAGAGAGAGGTCCCTTTGCATTCTCTTGTCAGCTCTTGAGATATTTTGAAAACAACCATAATTTGCTTTTAGAGCCTATGTGCATGAAGTACACATGAATCAGCAAATATGAGCTATTTCTTTAGAACAATTTTGTGGATATCACTACTCAAAAACCACATAGCTAAATATAAAAATAAATAATTAGGGTTTGTAGATTTGCAAATCAGTGTAATGCTTTTGTCCTTTCATCTTAATTATCATAATAAATTTAATTTCAAAATATCTTTGAACATTGCATTTTTTTTAAAATCTTAAAGTAAGTCATACTGGTGTCAAAAGAAGACAAAATTTTATCAACTTCTTTCTTATGTATTCTACTTTGAACTGTCCTATACGTGCATTCTCCACCTACGAGGATATGGGGGAAGAGAGCGGTAGTGGAAAACATCAGTAGAGTATTTTTCTTCTGCTTTCATATATATAAATAAACCTCATTAATTATGCAAGACCCACAATATAAGGTATAGAGTAGAGGTCAACCTCACATGATAAACTCTATGAGGTGTAGCTTACCTTAAATTTTCCCTTTATTTCTAAAAACTAAACAAGATTTAGGAAAGACTACATTAGTGAATTCACATAGAAGTGCTTGGTTTGTTGTAACTCAATGATATGTTCCCATGACAATTGGTTAATCCTGTAAAACCATTTAATAGAAGTTCATCGATATCTTCTTTTTATCAAATAAATCGACTTTAATTATTTGAAAATAACTATTACTTATGGTTCTATATTAACAAAAGACTCCTTTTTAATAGTAAAAATCATTCATCAGTAATTATATTCTTATTCCTCTTTATATTTTTCATTCGCAACAAAATATGTCTTGCATTATTAAAAAAAAATATTTTTGGGGAGAGATGCTATTTCACAAATTAACCATAGGTATCGTCACAATTTTCTTAATGATTTTTCACGAAATGGTGACAAAATGTATAACTTGGACAAATCTTTTTACTTTTTATCAGTTCAAATAGATTTTTTGTGTTCGTACATGGAGCTATTTACTCGTTTACAAACATCTTGGAATAATTTTAACCTATGATTAAATAGTCAATTTTTAAAGAATTTATTCCCCTTTCAAATATGAATCTATCTCTATTTTCATTGAAATATGAATTTGATTCACAATCTAGTCTCTATGTTTTGAGAATGATTTCTCATCTATAAAGAGAAAAAAATAAACTCTTTGTCGAAAAAATGGATCGAAAAATATCATTTCTACTTATAAGGTGGAGGCTCTAGTACACACGAGAGCGGTAATATTAATTCAAGCGCATCACTTTTAAGCGTGCCTCAAACTGTAAATCTTACTTTTATAATCTCTTTTGCAAATTACAAATTGGTAGTAAAAAGGATTGCATACTCCTTATTTTTATCTTTTTTTCTCGCAAGATTATAACAGTGATACCAACTGGCAATGACCCAGAAATGACTTATACACGCATGTGGTTAAGAAGGAAAGTCATGATTTCACTTCCTACAATTGCATGAATATTATCTGCCACTGAAAGGAGAAGACTTGATAAAAAATTTGATAATTTTGAATAAAAATTAAGAAACACAAAGCTGCTGCCATTAAAAAGAAATTAGAGACAACATGATATTATAAATAGGGGTGTAAACGAGTCAAGCCTGCTCGTGAGTTTTTTGCGCGTTCAACTTGGCTCGGCTCGTGCTCGTGCTCGTTAATTTTGTGCTCGAAAAAATACTCGGCTCGAAATAGATAAGTTCGTTGAAGAATAAACAGAGCTTAAGCAAAGGAATATTCGGCTTGGCTCGACTCGAAACACTAATTTGATATGTTCAAATTTGAAAAAATGTTTGGTTTGGCTCACCTCGTAAATATTATTAAGGTCACATTAAATTTATATAGTATTTTAAAAAAAATTGATCTTATATAAGAGAGTACAGAAACATTCGTTAGGCTTGAGTTTAACTAAAGCTCAGCTCGAACTCTGCTCAAACTTAGCTCGAACCAAGCCCAAACACTATAAATTTTAAATAGGCTCGGCTCGGCTCGTTTACATTAAAGTTTGGCTCGATTCGTTTTATATCGAGTTAAACTCAAGTACACCACTACTCGGCTCGGCTTTGCTTGGCTCGTTTACCTCCCTAATTATAAATTATGATCCAAGGATAAATGCATTGCATCTCAAGCTCTAATATTGAGGTCAATTTCAATTATTAAATATTTTTTCCTGGGTGCATTTGTCTTCTTTTTTCATCATTGATTTAGACACATCTTACACGTCTTCACCTCAAAACTAGTCAATTCACGTGTCATGGCACTTTATCGTCTCCGTCTACACTGCGCTCGCCATGCCCATGCATACGTACGAGTTATGACCTAGTTCTTGCCTTCTTGGATATGGAAGAAAAAGAAAAAGAAAACATTATTGGCCATGTGATAAATATGTAATATATTTTAACGCTCTTATGGACTTCTCGGAACAAACCTAGATATATATTATTGCTTCTGATTCAGACGGATAAATACATGATGGGATTAAGATTAATAGTCATATACGGTTTTATATTGAACTGGGTTATGTGTATATGTCTCTATATGTAAAGGGATTCAAGCTTGCCATCTAATATCTTACATGGTTGTACTGGTCAGATTTCATGGCGTCAAGCCAAGAGATAATGAGGAGAGCATATGAAAAAGTTGGGGCAATCGTCACGGTTGAAAATGAAGAAAAGTTGAACAATGACGTGTAACACGTTTGTCTAGAAGATTAACTAGAAAACTAAAAAATAAAAAATAAAAAATAGAAATAAAAAAAACCCGGAGAGAAGAAGGAGAAAGAAAATATCCTTTTTTATGAAGCACCAAGAATCTTAAGTTTACCAGTTCATAATGCCACAATAAACATTCAATAATAAGTGTGACATTTTTAACCTGTAATATTATTGTATATTCTTATGGTTTGAATCAATCCGCGAGGAAAGAAACGTTGTGGAAAGTGAGTAGTTTTTGTTGTAATGATTTCATCTTCATTAGCTGTATTGGTGTGACGACGACCTTGATGAGCATAGGCCCGCCTTGACACTTAGTCAAAATTTATTAATAAAATTACATTGAAAATCGTAAAGCCCATTTTAATTAATATATAAATTTTATCTTCATAGATATTTTACGTGTGACTAATTAATTCAAAGGTATCTTGGGATCGCGATTGGAACTTATTATTTCTTAGAGCTATGTCTAACCAAAATAATTGGTACCACCCTCTTTAATTTCTTCATCTGTAGGAGAGTATAAATTTAGAAAAGGGAAAATACTTTCACAACATTTATTAATATTGCATATGGTGACAAATATGATATATGTCGTTCAAATTACATTAGTTTGATACATCAACAACAGACCCACATCAATACGTGTGTTATCCTCTAAATTATTTTTGTATCTGATATATATTAGGGTAAGATCCGGTATATTTGTGAAAATAATATATGGGTCTTTAATTTTGGCTTTGTGCCCATGAAATTATATTTGGATTGGATTGTTATAAATAATATCAGTGTCAATCTGATTTCGTATTAGATGTGGGCTAAGACACTAGCCATAGACTGACAGTATAGGGTAGGTTGTAATGACGAGTCGAGGGTAGGAATTTTGAACACAAAATTTCTTAAAATTGGTAGATTGTGATATCATTTAGATTATGATATCCTCCAAATTAATCCTACAATAATAGATACTATGATAAGCTATAGTATATTAATCGAGATGGCTTATAAATTTTCAATTTGATTTAACCGATCTAGTTACACTTGATCTAGGTCGTTATAATACGAAACATGTTAAAAATGCATCTCTTTTCCTAACGCAAGCTAGGCAGCAGAAATTTTTTCAAAGTACTTTGAAAACTTGAAATGTAGTTCAATCTTGTCACTATTTTTCATTATATACTTTTCCGTAGATTTTAACCACATCTATTCAAACTGTACCAAGTTTTTAAGACAACTAACGAAATTATAAATGGAATTGAGATACTCTCGCAACTCAAATAGAAAGATAATAGCAGGCATGGGCCTCAAACAATTCTCCATTAAAAACTATTCTAGGGGTCAGTCTTCTAGACTGAAAGAAATTTAGAATATGCTCCACTAACCTGCTAACTGCTGCGCATTTTGAAGGCACTCCAAAATTTTGAGCGTCTTTGTCAAGCGATTTCAAAATACTATTGAATGTAGTATCACCATAATTTTGTTACTGGTTGATTTGAATAGAAATGAAGGTTGTGGGTAAGTGGCCTCGTTTTCTAAAAGTTTCATAAACATGGTAGAAAAATGTGGACGGTGGTAAAAATGAACAACTTGTGATACGTGTTTGAATAAAAAAATACGTATTGTGGCTTTAACGACTTTGCAATTTATTGAAAATCTCTACAAGAAACTCGGCCATTTCACTTAATTTCAAATAGCCATCCAATTCAATTCGACTCCGTCATTTTCTTCCTGAGAGAATCCTTTAAAGTATTTCTAAATATTAAGATGTTCATGATTCTTTTCATAAGAGATTGGTTTTCCGGAGAGGGGGTACAATATATTTTATAAATAATCTAGCTTTTTGTATTGGTAAATTTATACTCAAAATGTCGCCCCACCCATGAATTTTCCCTCCATCTTTCATGGGTTTCTATGTAAATTTTTAATATTATTTCTCTTATCTTTTTATTATTTTGTAGTATCGTCATTGTAATCTTCACCTGGCTATTTTTACTAACACTCTTGATAGACAGTTATTGAAAATTAATCAACTACGAGGTGTAGCTATAATACAACAATCCCTAAATCCCAATTAAAAAACAATAGCCAGACTTGCGTAATGGGGTACACTTAAAACCTGTTAATAATATATATTTAAAATTAGATAAAATTAAATTATACCAATTAATAATTATTTTAGATCAACTATTATCTTTAGTCATTTAAATTATGATTTCTAATTAGCAATTTAATTTAATTTAAATTAGTTTAAGATTTTTATTTGGATATAATTATAGTCTAAGGTCATAAATTAAGTAAACATTTAAAAGCCTATACTTAAAAATAAGTAGATTTATTAAATCGTACATTATTGGCTTCAAATAAATTTATAAATATCTAAATAATTCCTATAGAACCATACTTGAATATTCTCTTGACAATAAATAAAAATCATACATTAAACAGGTACCCAAAGGCCCATGGTATTTTATGGGCCAGAATTAACTATAACACAAAAAGCAAAGCAGAGCAAAGAAAAGAACAAAAAAATAAAAAAAGAAGAGGTTAAATACATGACAACTAGCAGCACCTTATCAAAAACACTAACCAAAGAATTACGTAATGGGCAGAGTAGGATCCAGTTGAAATTTATTAATAACATATAAATTAGTAATATTTATACCAAAATAATAATTTATCATAAATTTATAATGTTTAATAATTTATTTAATATTTCTAATTGATAATTTAATTCAATACAAGCTATTCCTAAGTTAAATAAGTATTTACAGGCTTGTAGAGTTAAAATAAATATATTTCTTCAATAAGTATTTTATGGCCTTAAAAATTATTGTGAAGGCTGAAAGGTGATAAAAGAGGAAAAGGCATAACTTCAATCTAAGTAAAATCACATGACGTCACCCATATACCTTAGGAGTAAATTTTAAGCTCCACTTGATTAAACATGATAAAAGTATAAAATTTTGATATCTACGTATGATAATTCATGCCAAAAGTATTAATCTTTCATTAAAACATTATTTATTGTATAATAAAATACATATAAAACTTCACACTAAGTGGTTCCCTCAAAAATTTCAACTTCATCAATTTCTTTAAAAAAA
>JAVDBV010001839.1:0-15396 GCA_032619315.1 Piper longum
CCGGTCTCCATCCCGCTCTCTCCAATGGCGTCCCCCAAGGATCGCGAGGGCTTCGTCTACCTTGCGAAGCTCGCCGAGCAGGCCGAGCGCTACGACGGTACTTCGGATCCTCTTCCCCTCTCCTTTTTTTTTTCCTTTAATTTTTTGGGATTTTTTTCGGTGCAGAAATGGTGGATGCGATGAAGAATGTGGCGAAGTTGAACGTGGATCTCACGGTGGAGGAGCGGAATCTGCTATCAGTTGGGTACAAGAACGTGATCGGCTCCCGGCGCGCTTCCTGGCGGATCCTCTCGTCGATCGAGCAGAAGGAGGACGCCAAGGGCCACGAGACGAACGTGAAGAGCATCAGGGACTACCGGAACAAGGTCGAGTCCGAGCTGTCCAAAATCTGCAGCGATATCATGGCCGTCATCGACGAGCATCTCATCCCCTCTTCATCCGCCGGCGAATCCACTGTTTTCTACCACAAGATGTGTGTGACCGAGCACTCTGTTTCTTTTTTCTTTTTTTTCGATTTTTTTGATGATTGCGGGTTTGTAGGAGGGTTTGATGGGTTTCGGTGCTGTGGTTGATGATTGATTGTTGGATGTAGGAAAGGGGATTATTTCCGTTACTTGGCGGAGTTTAAGACTGGGGATGAGAGGAAGGAAGCTGCTGATCTGTCGCTCAAGGCTTATCAGGTTCTGAATTTTTCCATCTTTTCTTCTTTGTTTTTCTTCTTGTTGTTTGTTTCAGACTACGTGTTTGTGTTTAGATGGCTGAAAAATCTCTTGTTTTTTATTAGTTAGATTATCATTTTAGATATGATTTGTTTAAATTTGGTTGTGAGTGAAGCATAAGACAGATTGCTCATGTATTTGATGTAGTTATAGGGTTAAATTATCATTTAGATCTGATTTGTTTCAAGTTGGTTCTGAGTAAAGCATAAGACAGTTTGCTCGTGTATTTGATGTATTTATAGGGTCGCAATTGTGAATTTGGTGGTCGATCGATCAATCTCTATCATAATTTATGGTGGAATAGTTTCTGGAGAATTGTGTTTCCTAAGTTGATTATGTTTTTATTACGCCGTGCATTTTGAATCGCTAATGGCTAGAGCTCAAGAAAACATGCTTTCTGTTCTAACTTGTAAGCAATTAGTAATTGCATAATTTTTTTTGTTATAAAATGTCATCTGTGTAGTTAGTGATGTACCGATTTATCTGCTATTTGACTGCTTGTAGCTGTAATAGGCAGTACGCATGCTAATCAATATTGGCCATTTCTCTTCTGCTCTTTTTGATTCTTCTTTTCTGTGGATTGTGCAGAGTGCATCAACCACAGCAGAGGCAGACTTACCTCCCACCCATCCAATTCGATTGGGGTTGGCATTGAATTTCTCTGTGTTCTATTATGAGATTATGAACTCTCCTGAGAGGTGAATAATATGGGAAATCTAGCGCTTGTGTTCATCGTTTCTTTGTGGACTATGTTCTTGCTGCATGACTGACTTTCATCATGGTTTCAGGGCTTGCCACTTAGCTAAACAAGCTTTTAATGAAGCTATTTCTGAGCTTGATAGTCTCAGCGAAGAGTCCTACAAGGACAGCACTCTTATTATGCAACTTCTAAGAGACAACCTCACTTTGTGGACATCAGACATTCCAGAAGATGGAGGTAGAATGAACTTTATGAATGCTGATATAGCTTCTGTTCCACAGAATATCTATAGATGAAGTTCCTAGTGTTTTAGATTGTTATCTGAAGGTTTGTGGTTCTGAATATTGGAATTGATAATGCCCTGTTATTTCTGTTGTTATTTGTTTCTTATTTGATTATTGTGACTTTAGATGATGCTCAGAAGATGGAAGCAGTGGGAAATCTAGTGGAGGTGATGGAGAGGTAACTTTTATATGATACATAGAATATCATTCGTTAATGTTTAAAGTAGAACCTTATGCCTGCGAATTCCTGTCAATTTGGTTCTGCAGTAAGCTGGGAGGGGAATCCTGCGTTGAGACTAAACAGAACTAACTACGGCACATTGTTTTTCACCTGGAAAGATTCTGGATGTCTTGTTTGATTGTATCGTATGATGTGACAACATTGTAGTGAATGTCTGCAAACTAATATAGTGTTGGATTAGAAGAACTTGTTGAATAAAGTAGAAGCTGCATTTTTTTGTTGTAGTTCTTAATTGTTTGCTCATCGACCAAATATATTCGAATTACTACGTCACTTCCCTTCGTGTTCTATGGCGAATATGCTTGACCTATTTTTCATGACTGCTGTGTGATTCAGAGCATTTGATAGTGTTTTGTAATGTGTTGCTGATTTATATTCCGGCTCTAGCAAGTTTTTTTTTTTAAAAAAAAAAAGACGCCTTTTTCCCATGTCTGCCGTATCCTGGCATCTATAATAGCATCAGTGAAAGCTCGAGTTAGTGGTTTCAGCGATGACATTTGATTTCCAACAACCGCTCTCTTTTGCGCACCCCCTGTTCTGTTTTGCTCTGTCAAGCTGTTAAATTAAGTGGATCAAAAAAAAAATCCCGAAGCTAAGAGGATCAATATTGATGAAGACAGAACGGTAAAGTTTTCTTATGGAGAGATTGCATTAGCTACTGCCACTGCTATCGGTTATTGCAGAAGTTGTGTAAAATGAAAAAATAAAAATAAAAATATAAAAATAAAAGAGAACCACTAGCAAGTCAAATGTACAGTAACGGACAAGACTCTGCCTTCTTTCTAGAAGTCAACTAAAATAAAAACTTGTCCGATCAACCCCATATTCTCCATGCCCCGGAATCGTTAACGACCATATTAACAGGCTTAAAATCTGGTATACATATAATGAGTCTATACGCGTCATCACACAACAAACTACCGAGGAAGCTAAGATATCAGAGATAGCTCATATTCAGGGAAGCATAAAGCTTAGCTAAGCATGGCAGGATGCCCAGTTTGAAGCATCCTCTTGAACATATCGCCCATGCCAAAAGAAGAATCCGATGAACTGTCACAAACAAAAACGGGGAGTTAGCTTGGATGACACTAATACAATCAATTTTTTACATAAATCACAATTAACTAGTGAACTAGAATGATATTCTTGAATGAACAAGAAAACTAAAGGACATTTGTTGCCTCTAAAAATGATTATCACATATGAACGTAAGAGCATCTGTATCTTTATTTTCAGCACCATAAACCCCAGAATGCACTCCTCAACAAAAAAAGAAAAGTACCTTGGGATTGTCAATTCATAAGGAAAAACTACATCATGATTAGGAACAGGAGGGATATGATCTTTCTTTTCATTAACAAATTTGATTATATCAAATAACACTTCACGCAGTGATGACTCCAAAGCAGCACGGCGTGCACAACTTTCCTCTGTTGCAATGTCAGCAAAAATACATATAATTAATTATATTGATATCCACTATTTAAAAATGGTCAATTATAACTGAATTGTTGGTGAGGTACAAGGGCACATATTCCAGTAAGTTACACCTCAGATTAAGTTTGAATACAACATGCATCCAACAGCTCACGTACCACATAAACTTCAGTGACCAAGATCGAAGGGGAGGCATATTTAGACATGGTTCTTAAAATAAAAGCCTTCCCTGATTTAGTAGCAGTTGACAATTCAAGCCAAAAGCATAGAATCGTGGCCATAAATAATTGCAAAAGAGAGGATCTATAATCACGAATGGCAAAATATGTGCAATCAATGATTGATGATTAAATTTAGTGAGAGCATAAAGCTAAGCGATATGCCTTTTTTAAAAAATAAACTTGTGATGGAAAAGATCAAAGGGCCCTCCATTCTACTCAGCCTAAATTTGTTAAGTAACTGATATGTCCATTTTTAGTCCCCATCTACAAGTATTCCTGATGCCACCTAACATGGATTTGTAATTGCGAAATAAATGATGCCTGGCAAAGAACAGATATACACACATTCCACACTCTAGATAGCATTAAACCTTCCCATCAAAGGCCTATCTGATACATGTGCAGCCAAATTAGATGACCTATATGACAATAACTTGAACTAAAAAAACGGTAATAGCAAATATTAGTCTTCCAGACATGTTAAACAGCATGATCCACATTCCATTAGTTTAAATTAATATCTTGATCAACTTTAAATCATGCTCAAACTTATACTTAGAGAAGTAAAAAACCAAATATAACAAGAAATCTAGAATAAAGAACAATTAACTGGATTAATTGAAAGCAGCAACATACCTCCAGGGTCTACAACCACCTTCGCATGGTGACCTTTCCCTGAATGAGGCTTCGGGTGTGTAACATTTAGATTCATATACCATTGTTCCCAAACTAAACGCTCAGTCTTATTAGTGAACCATGATGCCTGCTTATTTTTAACTTCGAAAAATGATAAGCATATCTGCACCAAAAAACAATCATAAATCAATAAAAGAGAAGCATTTTTTAACCAAAAAAAAGCATATTTATAAGCATGGATATATAATTTAAATCCAATTAAAATTAATCAAAAACTTTGTCAAGGTATAAAAACTAAAAGTTCAACCGTTTAATTAATAGAAGTGAATAGAAAATGTCAACGCTGTACAAAGATGAAATTCCCTACCCATATGAATATACCAATTTATTCACCCGCAAGAACTAAAGATTGCTAGAATTACTCTTAAATCATTTTATAGTGAATAATAGGCTTTTTCTTTGTATAAAAGAACGAATTTCAAAGTGCCATAACCCTCAAAAATACAAATTAACATCCTGCATTAGACTGTACATGACGATTTAAATAAGAACCTGGCTTTTCTTATTGGGATGCTTTTCCACCCAATTGATAAATTGGTCAATCTTTTCCTCCACTTTCCTTTCTACATCAGAGTCTCCACATTGCACCTATTCAAGAGTGGATTCTGTTGAGTCACAATTGATCACAAGGTTGTGTACAAATTTTTTAACAAAGAAAACAAATTCAAATAAAATTAATACAACCTCAATGTGTTGCAGTGTTCAAAACTTACATAAGTGATCTCAAAAAGCTCTGAATCTATGTCCTTTGGGCGAATGAGAGCAAGAGCTCTATGAAATATAATTGTGTGTAGAATGCCTGCCCCACAAGAATTACAAAAAAGCATGTCAAGTAAACTCTTAAGAAAACAAAAAATCGAGACATAAAAACATCATCGTATCTATGCTGCACATCAGATAGCCTAATGCTTATCATACTGTATTTAAAAGTTTCAGGTCGTAAGCATCATGCTACTATATGCGTATGATCAGCATTACCTTCTACAGCACCAAGATTTATTTCCAGTCAAAAGCTGTTGATCTTAAACATTTTCTAGCTAATTCCTCAACTCTACATTATATAAAACATCGTTTAGAACTTCAACTGTTTTGATGTTTTCACAACCGCATGCTACTTGCTTAAAGTGGTAACCTTAGGACTTCCCAAGCAATTGCTCATTATTTAAATGGGTATTGTTGTCAGCCATTTGTGTAGAAGAAAAATAGATCTAGTCCCTACTGATTACTGCCGTAAATCCAAAAAGAACGTGAAGAAATATTTCTTCGAGCAAATACAAATAGAAGCAAGCTTCTATTGAAGAAATTCTGCCACACTAATACTACAAACCATAACACCAAAAGCACAGAACTGTCTATGGAAAATAGAACAAATCTAAATTGCACTCCACGTTACTTTAACATCCATGAAGAATAAGTAAAGAAAGCTCACATCGCAGAACTTCTCCAATCTCATAGTGCTCCACATCCTATTATTATTACAAACACGGGTCATTAGTACGTGCAGGTCAGCTAGAAAGTTAAAGTATGACTCCATTTAAGTATAAATATCCAGCATACATCTGCTACTAACAGGAACAGACACATTCTTTTATTTCGAAACTTATCTATTCCATATTCCATTAAAGTAAAAAAAGTAGTGAAAGTTGTCCCAAAAAAAAAAAAAGGCACCTCAGCAAGAAAAAGAAAAAAAAAAAACTGCAACGCAATAACTAAAACTACAACCATGACAGGTCGAAATTGCAAGCTGCATTATAGAAGTCATATACTAATTCCAAAATACTTCAACTGAAAATAATCCAGGTTTCAACTATAAAAATAACCAAAAAACAAACAAAAAATTATATAAAAAAGAACCACGAAAGACTTATTCAATTTATTCTTATCAACAAAAGTACATTCAATTTTTAAAAATAAAATAGAATAAAATTTAGCAATCAAGCAACTAGGGCATCAAGATATACATCCAATTGCCTTTTTTTTTTAAATAAAGAGATCCACAAAAGGCATCTTCAACGTACACATCCTAATTACAAAAACAAATAATCAAGCAGCAATCGCATCACACCAATGTATAGCTAAAAATTAAATATCCAATTAAAAAAAAAAAAGATGGCAGATTTACCAGGTCCTTAAGATGGCAGACCTCGCAGTTCATGGCAACCACCACCGCACTCGCTAATTTGCAACTGAAAAAAACGTGCACACACACAACGAAACTCAAATATATTTCGAGAAAAGTACGGTTTGCAACGTCGCGGGGAACAACTGATACCGCCGACGTCAAAGCCGGCGATTTACAGCCGATATGGGGAACGGATGGCAGGGTAAGGGGGGGGAAGCCTGCCTGCCGTGAACGTTGTCGATGGAGGCAACGTTGTCGACGGAGGGCTCGCCGGAGAAGTGGGTGGATGGAGAGGTGGGGCCTTTTTCGTCGTCGACGGGGAAGACGGAGACAACAGGTGAGGGGGAGGGAAGGGGAGAGGAGGCGATGGACTCGATCGGAGCGTGGATCGACGGCGGCGGCGATGCTGATTGGGGGAGGCGCTGGAATTTGTTCTTACATTTATTAATTATTATTACTATTATCATTTAATTTATTATATCTTCTTACTAATTATTAACCAGCTTTTTCTCCTAATCCTAATCAGAATTGTTCTTCGTTGTTTTCAATAAAAAAATCTACTTTGTTAACATTAATTATTTCTCATTTTCTTCTAAACTCGTATTAATCATTTCCACAGTAAATAAATTTAAATTAGTTTAGTTTAAAGACTTATATAATCTATGAATTGTACTTTTTTTTATTATCAACCCAGCGCTTGGGTTTTTTCGGTCCCATCATATTTCAGCTTTTCCTTTGCCATGATTGATTTTAGTTTTATAAAAATCTTTAAGCTCATTAATACTTATTTAATTTAAAATTTATCTTATTATTATTGTTTATTAACAAATATTATAATGCAATTTTCTCCAAAATAAAAATTTTAAACAAAATTATTAAAATTCTATCAATATATTTATAATTATGTTAATTAAATTAATATTTGCTGCTTAATATTTCTTTTTGTAAGTTAATATACATTCTTTATGTAAGTTAATTCTAACTCTATAAGTCTGTTAATTATTATTATTTATAAAAGAAGTTCTTGACTTTAACTTTATCCACATCTATAATCATGTTACTCGTATAAAAATTTATTTCTTAATAATATATAATTAATTTAGGGTTTTTATATGATTTAGGATTTTTATTTATTTAGTTATCACTAAAAAGAACTGAACTATAATTTTATCTAAATTAAATATCTTACATAAATGATAAATTCTGTTTAATTATTAAAATTTACTCAAATTAAAAATCTATACTTATTAATACTTACTCATTTAAGATTATTACTTATTTTTAACATAAAATTAAATATATATATATATATAGATATATATATATATACAATTATTGTTCTCAAAATTGTTTTGTTAAAATTAAATAGTTGAGTTTAATTTCTAGCTCTTAATCGTGACAAAAATCTATAAATAGAAGAGAGTAGATTGGAAGAAGGGAGGATGCCAAAGTTTTAAGATTATTATTATCAACCCACCCATGGTAATAAATTTTTAATCTAAAGTTTTTTATTTATTGTTTAATTAAGAGTCTTGATATAATATATATATATATATATAATTGAATTACAATTATTTAATATGCCAATATTTTTTTAAGTAATAAGTAATTTGAAAATAGTCTACAATATTAATTTTAATAATTTTTTATAAAAAATTATAAATATTATTTATTTATTAATACCTTATTTACAATATTGTACTACCCCGTGCATTACTAGTCTTTGGTTAGGAGGGGTTAATTTTGAAATGTTCAACATCATAGAGCCTGACTAGCCAAAGACTGGTGTGTGGTTAGAAATGAATATTTATTTAATCTTTTTAACAAAAATTATAGACGCTGTCTATAAATATGAAAAGTAATTCTAAATTTAATAAGTAAAAATTTTAAATAATTAAATATTTTTTAAAGATTTTTAATTTTGAAAGAATCATACTCTAAAATTCTTAAATAAAAATATATATAATCTATAAAAATCTAAATTAAGTATATATTATTAAGTAACAAATTTTAATTTGATAATATAATTATAAATATACTAAAATTTATTAATATTTAAAAATTTTTAATTTAAGTAAAATTTAAGTTTTACATTTTCTTAATAATAATTAATAAAAATTCTAAATTAAATAAGTATCTAAGGGCCCGTTAAATTATCACGTGCCAAAAACAATGAGAAAAAAAACTCTAGCACTTTAATATAACAAGGTTGATATGTATTAGTGAGGGATTGGGTGTTTTAGGGGCGAATGCATGAATAATTTCCTACGGTTGCTCTCATTGGGTACCTTGAGATGATGTAGGAATAATTTTCTGCAATCGTTCTAATATGGACCATCGGATTAAATTTGACGGTTCATATCTATTTTTTTTTTAAAAAAAACCTACCTTCACTCTTCTCATCTGGAGGGCGGTGATGACACGGGCGTGGGCTCAACGAGGAGTAAAGGCAGTGGCGCGTCAAGGGCGCACGAGGAGCAAGGGGGCGGGGATGTAGCATGCGTGGGGGAGGGTGCGGCGGACAAGGGCGTGGGCGTAGCGATGCAGACGGGGGAGGCGGGCAGGGGTGTGGGAGCGGTGACGCGGATAGGGACGGCAAGCCATGGGCAGCCGAAGACGGCTGCGGCGCGGTGGCCACGGAAAAGTAAGGGTAAGCTCTTTTATTGAAAAAATATAGCTGGACCGTCAGATTTAATCCGACGGCCCAGATTAGAGCGACCGTATGAAATTATTCTCGTGGTTGCCCCAAGGTACCCAATCCTTGCATAATCTTATAAATTTACAAATGGAATATTACAAAATTCTATATAAATAAAATAAAATCCATCTACTTAGTATGATAATAAAATAAAGTGGGCTTTTGTAAAACATCATTCCCACTTTTTTCTGCGATTTTTTTTTTAAAATAAAGAATTCTAATGAGCCTTTCAAAAAGTAAGATATTCTCAATATAAACTTCCTGCTTCTTATAAAATTTTTCTATGCTGTGAAGAAGAGGATAGCTGCAACTGCAGAGGTGAGGGGGATGAAGATCTTCTCATGGCTCACTGGATTCTATGCAAGTATATGCTGTTTGGGAGCAGGAGGATCCTCTCCTACAACTACCCTTTTGCTTTCTGGTTATATATATATATATATATATATCTTCACCTGTTTATACAGATATAAATTAAACTGCTATGCTATTTATATTATATGAAACAAAAAAAAATCTATTACTCACAAGGCTAGCATGAATGAATACTTGAAGAACATGAAGGACTAGTCGCACTGATAGCTCCATCCCACCCATCTCAAAGCCGACCTCTTCCTCCCACCTTCTTCCTTAGCTTTCAGTCTCCATCGCCGTAACTTTGTGCAATAGCTCTTCAAAGCTCTTCTAAATTACTCTGTCAGCATACATGAGAACGACAAACTTTTACCTCAAGTCCAAGCTCTTCAATCCCATCAGATATTTTTAAACCGTGACTGGTACTTAGAACAGCATGCACTTGTAGGATATATTATTATGGACCACTTTTGTTTATTTCTTCTAGCTTGTTGCTTTTCCGGCGAATAAAAAGGTACACTCAAAAGGCCACAGCCAAGCTTGTACAAGATGTATCTAAAGATATTATTGGAAAGGACCGCATAGGGTAAACATGTGGACATTGATGGAAAGTGAAATGCGGGTCCTCCATTATTGCGTCTCCCGTCCATCGTAGCATCTTCTGCTCCGTTGGAATGTAGAAATATTTGAGGTTCTGATCGTATTAATTTATGTCTATCTGCAATTTTCTTCAAACTAAACAATTTTTTAGGTCTTTAGCTGGGGTGGATTAAAGTGGTTAACTTGTAGAAGTTATCACAAAAATCTGCAAGCGCTTTACCAAAGAACACACAATTATCAATGTGAAAATTCTTTTGGAATACTGAATTGTAACAAGCACAAACAAGCTGCCAATATTCATACACATGTACATGAAGCTATTCAAAGCTTATCTTTCTCGTTTGTACAATATTATGGAATCATACTGCTTCCTCCGGCTTATATGACCAAATGATATAGGAAAACAATATTATATCTGGTAATTAACAACTTGGAATAGAACCATGGCATGCAGAAGAACATAATCGCATAACTATAATATTGCACCAGGAACGAAATTGTTGACTGCGTGCCAAACCTCTGATCTTATAGCGAAGAAAATTAAAAACCAAAATGGACATGGTCGTGCTTATTATCTATATACAAATATGATACTTTCTGAGAGTTGTTATGATGAGACCTCAGAAATGCTCTCCAAATGAGGCCTCCAAACACCCACCCGTCCCCTTCTAATGTCTCTATGAACCGAGAAGTTTTCAGACATGATCTCCGACAAGTATTGGTCAGTTACTAGAAGCTTGGTAACCTCATTTGAGCTCCCCTTACTTCCATCACTCACTCTCTTCTTCCTCCTCCCAGGTGCCTCCGCCTTCGATTTTACTATCAACGGGGGAGAAACAGGCGTCAGAAAGTAGATCTTCCCCTTCTGGAGCACTGCCTCGGGTGGCAAGACGACTACTCTCGACACGAGATGGCCATCCTCCGTCGCAAGAAGAGACGACTTCCTTATGACATGCTTGGGGTTAGCCTTCATCACCTCGCCGGCGCTAATAGTCCGGCCGAATTCCTCCACCGTGCCATCAGAATGCACCACTCGGACGACGTCAAGAGACCCACAAGGGAGTATGCAGGAGATGCAACACCTCAGGGTGCTCCTCACGGTTGCCATCCTCTACCTTGCAGTCCTAGCTCATCAACTCAACCACCAAGCATATATATGCTTGTTATGAAGATGAGAGCAAGGCCATGATCATAGTAGGCAAATGGGCGTAGAGATAGGAATTGGAATTAATGAAGAGGGGGACTCTTCGGGGAAGAGAAGGTGTGTATATAATGATGGCTTCTACTCTACTATGGACTGTGTATAATTATTGAGGCGTTGGTATGCGCGTGGCCCTTCACTGTCGTGACTTAGTTCAAAGGCCCCGCAAGTGAAGGAGGACAAACACTTTATGTGACACAATGTTGGAGTATTGAACGCATTCTTGGTCACTAGACGATACATGGCAATGAATGAATGGGGAGAGAAAGCACATGAGCGTAAGCCCATGTGAGCTTGTCAACTTTGACACTTAGCCAGTTCTTCCCTGGTGAGAATTGTAAAAGTGTAAAGCTGGTAGGGCGTGGACTCATAACTTGTCCTCTTTTAACAGACCTACGTCTTTCTTTATTGGCCATGATTGTCCACATATTAGCTCGGGTTTGTGCAAGGAGATGGATATTACAGGAGGGGGTGTCTTGGAAAGGGGTCGCAGTCTGTCAAAGGTAGTAAAAGGGGTTTTGTTTTGGGTTCGTGGAGTGGGGGTGGACCCGTTGTGGTAGGCCTTGTACCAGTACACATGCAATGGATAGAATTACAATTTTTCCCAAATTTGCAATGGATAGAATATATAATTGGTACCAAGGTAAGAGTAATACGTACTCAAAAAGATGAGATCATAATACATAACAATCTATCAAAACAGGGTTGAGCTTGAGGATTAACGACGGGTTTAGATAAGGATGATTTGAATATATGTAAGATAAGATGGTGATTTATGACAGCAGGGAATCGACGTGCATTGAACTGTGACGTTGATGACCAAGAACAGTGCTTTGCCTATGCAGCAGAGGCAGTTGATGCGGATAAACTGGCACTGCCGCCTACATTGATAAAGAATAGGTGGTTCGGGTTCGTTCCCAATACAAAAGGATATTGAGTCCTTTGGAGTTGTACTAAAATGATGACAGCTTTTTCATGTGCTTGGTATCAGTAGCGGTGATTCTTGGTCACTTTGTTGGGCTGCTTTTGTTGTGTCGTGTGGTGCGTATGCTAGTAACTTCAATGTCATTATGAACAGCACAACATTAGAGAGACTTTCGATTGTTGGGAATAAAGTAATAACCAGGGAGTGCAGCAACTTCGTCCACCTAATACTTGTTGGGGAGAAGCCAGAAAAAAAAAATTAATGAGGATAAGCACATCGCGCGCCAGGTAGGGGTCGAACCTACGACTTTCTGCTTAGGAAACAGACGCTCTATCCACTGAGCTACAGGCGCAGCTGTGCTTCAAATACATTTGTTAAAGTAATCATTGTCTAGTAATCACTTTTTGCACACCATGACCACCCAAATCGTTGCACTGTTAAGGTATGAATAGTATTTTAAATTGAATTTACTATCCATGAGATGGAACTCATTAGTGAATTTAAATAAGATTCATTGTAAATGTAATTTACTCAGATTAATAAATTATGATAAACATCTTTTATGCTACAAATACAACTACTATATTATTTAAAGTTTTCTATCATAATTAGAAACAAATCCAGCGAATAAGTTGTTTTAATTTTTAAACATAAGCAGCAATATCATCACAATACCTCTGAATACAAAGGAGCCGCTATTAATCAAATCAAAACTAGTTAAACAGAAAGCATACAAATTACATGGGTTCCAAAAACTGGACATATAAATCAATGACATTATGGGAAATTGCAGCAACTCAATGAGCTTCAAATTCAGCAACCGTCATGCCAGCTAGCTTGCGTTTCCTGAAATTTGTACATGTTTCGAATGTTAAACATGCAGTCGGAAGGGGATGTGAGCTTTCCTGCCACCCCATGCTACCAAACTTTACTTAAACAACCGAAGCTACTAACTAATAAAGTTCTTTGATCCTGCTTTTTTTTTAAACTTAAACCAGACACGGCCAATTTATATGACAAGACAATCAACCACGAAAATAACAAAAAGAAAACAGGAAAAAAACAAGGCAAGACAAACCAAATGACACCTTAAATTAGAAACAGCCAATAAAGTAAAACTAGTTGAACATTCGAATTAAACGGAACAAAGATGAAAAATTTTCAACTATTTCGTGTAATCAGATGCATTCAATTACCCATTTTCACGAATCATTAACTATAATGTAGAGATGATAAGAAAAGAGACAACAAAACTTACATGGGGATTTTGCTAAGGGCATTGGAGTAGTTTTGGGTGCCATGACAGGGAACCCACTGCTGGTGACCAAGCGGCGCCGCTGCAATCGCATCTCCTACCCTATCCATCGTCACCTTCACACTCCTCACTCGTCAAGCCAGATCTCCGGTAACGTCAACAAGAGACGAGGAGGAATGGGGAAGAAAATCCCGCTCGTACAGCGTGAATCAAGATTGATCACCCTGGGAGGTGTTTAATCCGATTCACGGCTTTCCACTGTTTTTTGGGTGACGGGTGTTAATAGTATTTGGAGGGCACATGGTCACGTCTCAACTCAGAGTTTGACTAACACATTAATGTTGATTTACAGCAGGTCTAAATTGCATTCACCGTTTCACTTATTCCCACATAATTATACCAAGACTGAAGATGCCACATTCTCAGCAAACGGTTCATTTCGGATTAAGTTCAGCGGCCATCCACTCGGGAGTGGCAACAGATGAGGAGTCTCTCATGCGATTTCCAGTCATTGCTCTTGATTTGATGTCTACTGCTTTCATGGAACCTTGCAAACTGCGTTTTGCGGTGTTTGGATTGTGGTATTAAATGCAATCACCTCTAATGCACGACAATAATCTTGTTATAATGGCTACATATAGACGGTTATCGTTTTAGTTGTCATCTTCTCTTTTATGCTAAAAACGGGTAAGCGAGTTTCTCCCTCGATTTTGTAGGTGGGAAGGAACCAAGATGTGAGCAAAGATAAAATGATGCATACATCAAATATAGAAGAAAGTTTGTTTCGTAAGAGCAACGACTGTACAACTACATTTGGCGCTGATTGAATATAATGATGTCAGCCATTTTCGCTGTACATACACCCTGATCAGATCAGCAGAGTGTGTACTCGCAATCGAGCAAGCGCGCAAGGATCTCCTTGCAAGACGGTCTTTCATGTGGCTCTGCCCAGCAATCTGCAATCAGTACGATATAAACAATGGCTAAGTCAGTGAACTACCGTTGTCCAGACAAGCAAACAGACGACTAACAGTAAAATGTACAAGAACCTGATATCAGCTTGCCCAGAGGCCCTTCAGGGATGTCCACACGGCTTCCTTCATTAGCAACTGCGTACACTACCTGAAAACAAATGAATTTAAGTAATGTCCAATGCCCTCCTGATCGAGAAGAAGCAAGAAAACCTTACTTGAACTAGAGGTACACCTTCCCATGGTCTACCTAGATTACAAAGCTCCCACATAACTACAACAAGACTGAAGATGTCACATTTTTCGGTAAACGGTTCATTTCGGATAAGTCCAGGGCCATCCACTCGGGAGCGCCAGCAGATGAGGAGTCTCTCATAGGATTTTCAGCCATTACTCGTGACAGCCCAAAATCACAGATCTTCACAATCCAGTGCTTGTTCACAAGGCAATTTGCACTTTTCAGATCCCGGAGAACCATATGCTTCCCATGCATGCACATTAATCCCCTGAAATTGTTACCACCCATTAGTCACTAAAACCAATAGCATTTAATTTGGCCGTGCCAACTGCTCATCAAGACGTGGATGCTTTCGTAAATGGGAAATAGACAAAGCAAGAGCATATTGGCTTATCTATGTGCCACTCCTAATAGATTCATAGCATTGCATCCAATTTGAGAAAGTGAGAAGCTCAAGATGAAGAAATTTAATGGAAACCTGCATATGTCCTGAAGCATTTTTAGTCTTCTCCTCCAGGTGAGTCTCTTTTTGTTGTCGTTTGAATGAATCAAGTAATATAAAGATCTCATTCCCATATACTCAGTAACCATTAATAAGCGGGGAGGGTCTGTGCAAGCTCCAAGAAACAAAATAACTGCAATAGAAAAATTCTATCCCCTCCGCCCGTACGTCCGCTGCCGCCCGTCTACCTCAGCCTGTCTGCTGCCACTGACCTCGCCCCTCCCTTCGGCCTCGC
>JAVDBV010001840.1:0-11300 GCA_032619315.1 Piper longum
CCCGTGACACCTATTGCGAGTTTTCCTTTAGTTGTTTAAAGTCTCTTTTGGAAGCCCAAATGGCCCAACAGTGTTGGTGGAGCTTGGGTCGGGGCCCAAAGGGCCCAACAAGAGCCAGCAAGAGGTCCATATTTTAGAAGAATGTATCAGTAAAGAAGGCACGTGAATTGATCGTGGTAAAGTTTGTTCAATCTAATTTTTGGCCACAAACTTGACATATAAAGGATGACCGATTGTTGAATGCAATTGGATGTAGAGTTATGTCTGAGAAAAATACGTGGCATCTTTTATTTCTCTGTTTGTTATAACAAAAAATACAAAAAGATTCCCACAATATGAGTTGTTCTAACTAAGTATACTTATAAATAGAGAATTGCCTTCATTTGTGTGTCTCAGATTTAACTAGTGTCGTTGAAGCTTTGCATTGCGGCCACTACACACTGTAGCCTTGCTGCCTCAAAGGAACACTAACAAATTTTATTGGATTTGTCTCATATTGATCGTGGATGATATTGGTGGCTTATATTAGGCTAATGAGAAAGTCTTATTCATTAAGTTAACTTTTAGATTAAAAAAAACGGTGAAACTTCTGTTTTGGAGGCCTATTGTACCTAATAGTGACATCAGAGCTAAGTTGACATTTTTTTGTAAAGGTATAAACGAACCGAGTCTATAAAACAGAGATATTTTTGAATTTGATGTGATTTTTGATAAGTATGTTTATTTTTGTTTAAGTGCTTAACGAGCTTTAATATATTATGGGTCTAGCCGAGCTTGTCTAAAATTTATGGTATTTGGGCCTGGCTTGTGTGTGACTCGCTATATTTTTTAGCCGAGTTCGAGCTAAACGAATGTTTGTAGTTGGCTCATGCTCGACTTATATTTAATCAAAATTTTCTTTCCAACACTATAAAAGTTCAATGTGACTTCAATAATATTGACGAATCGAGTTGAGTGTTGAGAAAAATCCTCAAAATTGGAGATCAAACAACAACAAACACAAGTTATGGAAAAATATTGCCTAGGAAATAAAATAAAACAAAATAAAAAATAGTGATTTAACGTGAAAAACCCTTATTATATCGAGAGTAAAAAATTATGAGACAACAACGAATATTTCACTACTTCAACTAAAGATTACAGTCATCAAACATATAGAGATGTACAAGAAGATTATTGAGTCAACCTATACAATTGAGATTATAAGATTTCTCTCTATCAATACTTGTATAAAATTAAACTAGTGAATAATATTGATCCATCTTCTTATCTCTATAGCTCTCTTTTTCTCGCTTTGTCTACTCACATCCTATCTTGTTTCCTCTGCTTGTCTTGTTTTTAGAATAAGGTAAATGAAGCTCAATTTATAGAGAAGCTTTAAGACCATTCATCCTCTAAAGAACAACAAACAGCAACTTTTGTTGGTATTCCGAGATTCTTTTCGTATTTCAAGTGTAATAATAGGCTACATATCATTAATATAATTATAAATATTAACAATCTCTCACTTGGAGTCTGATTGGAACCCAAATTCTTCCTCCACTTGTTAGTTGCATAAGTCTGCCTGCATGTTAGTGTAAGTTCATCAAAGTTGAGCAAAAGCTCAACTTTTGTCCCTCCACCGGTTTGGTCAACATGTCCGCTGGATTCTTTTTACCATCTATTTTCCCCAACTTCAGTTTACCTTCTTTTAACAAAGATTTGATAAAATTATACCTCAACTGAATATGCTTGGTCCTAGAATGAAATGTTGAGTTCTTGGCTAAATGGATTGTACTTTGACTATCATTGTACAACCTGCAATCAACTCCCATTAAAACCTAACTCATTCATTAAAGTTTTAATCCAAATATACTCCTTGGTAGCTTTTGTAGGAGCCACATATTTAGCCTCAATTGAAGATAGAGCATTTATCTTTTGCAATTTGGAAACCCAACTAACACTGTAATGATGTATTCAGATGTACTTCTGCATTATCTCTATTTCCAGCATGGTCCGAATCCACATAACCTTGTAGATAAATTTTATCACCCCCAAAACACAAACAGTAATTAGAAGTTTCTTTCATATACCTAGAAATTTATTTCACTACCTTCCAATGTTCTTTTCTTGGGTTATTCATAAATCTACTCACTACTCCCACTATATGTGCACTATCTGGTCTTATACTCACTATACCGTACATAAGATTTCCAATACTTGAAGCATAAGGCACCTTTTTCATGTAAGCTTTATCCTCATCACTCTTAACACTTTGTTCTATCGGCAATTAAAAATTACTACCCAAAAGTAGTAGTCGCCGACTTAGATTCATTCATGTTGAATCTCTCAAAAACTTTCTTCACATACACTTCTTGAGATAACCACAACTTCTTGCTTTTCTTGTTTCGGGTAATTTGCATCCCAAGAAATTATTTTGCTTCACCCAAGTCCTTCATGAAAAAACTCTTACCTAACCTCATTTTGAGATTAACAATTTTCTCCATACAAGTCACTGCAACAAGCATGTCATCTAAATACAAAGTAAAAATAATGTAATCACCATAATTAAACTTTTGTAGATATACATAGTGGTCCGAATTGGTTCTAGTAAATCCATTATCTAACATAAACTTGTTAAGTTTCAAATACCATTGTCTCAGTGCTTGTTTAAGTCCATATAGACTCTTCTTCAATTTGTACAATATATTTTCTTTACCTTTGACTTCAAATCCTTTTCGCTATTCCATATAGATCTTCTCCTCCAAATCACTATGAAGGAAAACTATATTTACATGAAGTTGTCTTAAATACAACCCCTTTACAGCCATAATACTCAAAATAATTCTAATAGAAGTCATTTTTACAATAGGTGCAAATATATCATGAAAATCAATTCATTCTCTCTAACCAAAACCTTTGATCACAAGTCTTGCCTTATAACTTTGTACACCACCGGTTTCAGACTTGATCCGATAGATCCACTTGTTTTGTAGATCCCTCCTTTTTGGTGGCAACTTCACCAATTCCCATTTATGATTCTTCTCCAATGAAGACATCTTATCTTTCGTGGTCAACTCCCACTTAAGATGAGCTTTATCACTCATGCCTTCATCATTGGACTCCGGTTCTCCTGCATCAGTATACAAAACATGTTGTATAATTAAATTTAATTTTTGAGTAGTCTTTTTGACCTGTGTACTCCTCCTTCATTCAGGAGCAACAACTGTCTCTTGTGGTGGCTCTAAGTCATTAATTTCAACTTGTGCATTAGAATATTCAGAATCTGATTCATCACCATCTGGTTGATTAGCATGTGACTTACTTTCTTATTTGATCTTCTTTGAAGATAATTGTTCCTCATCACTTGGAACAAATCCTTGATTTTTAGTGCTTGATATCTCTTCATATATCTCATCAAGCTCCATATATTCTTTTTCTTTCGACTCCTCATTCTTTTCTTCCTTCCTGCCTTTGTACATGCACTCTTCATTGAATACAACATCTCGACTTCGAACCACCTTGTTGTTCTCGAAATCCCACATCCGGTAACTATACTCGTCACCACCATATCCAAGAAATACACACTTGGGAGACTTTGAATTAAGCTTCTTTCTTGATCCCCTGTCAAAATGTACATGTGCAATACAACTAAAGACCTTAAGAAAAAAGTAGTCAACTTTCTCACCAGTCCATTCATCTTCTAGTATTTTTCAATCTAAGATGCTTGATAGACTTCGATTGATTAGATAGACAGCTGTATCCACAGTGGCACCCTAAAGATGCAAAGGGAACCCAACATGAACCCTCATGCTCTTGGCTCGTTCTAGGATGGTCCTATTCATTCTCTTTGCCACACAATTCTATTGTGGTGTTCTGAGCACTGTCTTGATCCTTCTAATCCCCTACTTTTCATAATAGGAGTCAAACTCCTTATTCCAATATTCTTTGCCATTATCCGACAGAAGACATTTCAATCTCAAACCTGTTTCATTCTCAACTCGGGCTTTCCATATGACTTCTAATTTTCTCTTAATAGTGTAGATCCATATCTTTCTGCTGAAATCATCAATGAAGGTAACAAAACAGAAATTACCTCCAAAAGATTTACCATGGGCCAAAATTTGTATGAACCAACTCCAACCTTTTGGATTTTTTCTCTTGCCCATCCTTTGTGAATCTGATCTATTTTTGTTTACCTAAAACAAAGTCTTCACAAAAACCAAAGTCAGAATTAATTATACCTGTCAAAACCTTCTTGGAATGTAAGATCCTTAACCTAATCTTGCTCAAATGACCAAGCCTTCTATGCCATAACATTGTTATGCCATTCTTCTTAGCGGCCAAAGAAACAAATGGATCTACCTTGGTAGACAATGGGTAAAGTGTGCCCACCGCCTTTCCCTTGATCACTACCAATGCTCCCTTACTGATCTTCTATTGATTATTTTTGAATGTGATCTTATAGCCCTCTTGGTCCAACTTGTTAATAGATATAAGATTCTTCTTTAATTCAGGTATATACTTGACCTCATTGAGAATAAATTTACCTTCATCATGCATTTTCAAATGAATTTTTATGTTACCTTCAATTCTGCACTTCTGACCATTGCTAATTGTTACATATCCAAAATCACTTTTGACAAAATCACAAAGTCATTCTTTGTGAGAAATACAATGAAATGAAGCACTAGAATTAATATACCATATATCTATGTTGTAATCATCATGAGCAGATAAACAAAATTTCTCTTTATGACCATCAACAACATTAGTTACATTCTTGACTCGCTTAGGACAATCATTCTTTAAATGTCCATTGTCACAAATCCAACAAGTAGTCTTACCTTAAAATTTTCCTTTGGATTTAGAGCGCCCTCGGTTCTTAGGACCTCTAGTTTGACCTCTTCCTTTTTCTTTGCCCTTGCTTTTGTCTACCGACAAAGCTGTGCCTGAGATGGACGGTGTCCTATCTGCCATTCTCTTCATCATCATCTCTTGATTCAAGATTGCACCTAGCACATTATCAAAATTAAGTTGTTCTTTTGATGTATTACTTATAGATGTAATGACCGTATCCAAACTCTCCGGCAATGAACACATGAACATTAAAGATTTAATATCTTCATTGAAAGTCATCTCCAAAAATTCAAGTTGTGCCCAAACTTTATGAAATCATTCAAATGATTAGCAATAGATTTACCTTCGGGCATCCTTAAATAGACAAGCTTCCTCAACAAAAATACCTGTTAGAGGGTGATGACTTCTCATAAACACCAGCTAATGCCTCCATCAACCATGACAGTTGTCTGTTTGAAGACATTAAACGTCACCGACTGTGTTAAACATAATCAAACGATAGCTGAGGCTCGCCTATCCAATAAAGCCTACTCCTCGGTTGGTATTGCTTCTGGCTTGATACTTACAAGCAATTGATGTAGTTTCTTCTCGTATAGATGATCCTTAATCTATATCCTTCACCATTGATAATTTGTTCTATCAAAATTTTCAATTTTCTCAGTTTTAGAACTGTCAGCCATGACTCCCACTCAAATCAAAATCTGATTGAAAGAAAGTTCCCACAGAAGGCACCAATTGTTGGGAAAAATCTCCACAATTGGAGATCAAATATCAGCAAATACAAGTTATGGGAAAATAATGGCTGAGAAATAAAATAAAGAAAAACAAAAAATATAGATTTAATGTGGAAAACCCTCCTTTTATTAAAAGTCAAAAACCACGAGACAATAATAAAAATTTACTACTTCAACGAAAGATTAGAGTCATAAAATATATAGAGATGCACAAGAAGAGCACTTACTCAACTATAAATTTAGATTACAAGATTTCTCTCTCTCAATACTTATATAAGATTAAACTTGTAAATAATATTGATTCATCTTCTTATCTCTATATTCTATGTTTTTCTCTCTTTATCTACTCATATATTATCTTGTTTCCTTTGCTTGTCTTGTTTTAAGAATGAGGCAAATGAAGCTCAATTTTTAGAGAAGCTTTGAAATCCTTCACCCTCTAGGGAACAACAAACAACCACTTCTGATGGTATTCCTAGATTTCTTAGTATTCCAAGTGCGACAATAGGCTGCATATAATTAATATAATTATAAATATTAACATCGAGGAGAGTATTTTTTTGATTTTGAACACATTGAGTTCGAGTTTCAAGCCAAGCCGAGCCGAACACTCTTTAGCTCAAGCCCTACCCATTGTTGAACGAGCTATCCATTTTAAGTCAAATATTTTTTTGAGTACAAAATTAACGAGCATGAATTCAAGCCGAATCGAGCTGAACGCAATATATTTGGGAGCAAGTTTGACTTGTTTACACCTTTTTTTCTTGATTAATAGAGGCTGGTCGCAAGTCCTTTTGGGGGCCGTTGGGCCTAACGAGTTTTGCAATGTGAAGCTTGCTAGGGAGAGTTGCTGCTACCGCGACCTACTTCTAGAATCTAGCCGGGGAGAAGCCCATGATGCCGAGCCTCAGAGTTGGAGCCTTGCTCACTGCTGCTGCACACGCCGTCTGAAGAGGAAGTTACTGCCGCTTTGGAGTCTCGTCCCTTTAGTGTTGTGCAGTCCTAGCGAAGCCTCACGGAGCCAAGGAGTCCAGGAGACGTTGTCGATCAGCGTGAGGAGAGGATTGCCATTGCCACGAAAAGGACAAGTCCCATCTTGGTATTACTGTGCCGCCATGCTGCACCCGTGGATATGAAGTTCCTTGTCTACAATCTGAAATCAGTAAATGTGTCTAATTTTAGTACGTCCATAGTAGCTATCTACGAACATTTTAAGCGACTGGTTGAGGAAGTTGGTGTGGATAATGTGCTTCAAGTAATCACTGTGAATAATGATGTTTACATGGCTGCAGGAAGAAGGTTAAGTGAAACTTACCACACACTGTTTTAAACTCCATGCACGATAGAGTGCCTTAGCTTGATTCTTGAGGACATCAGCAAAATAGACTGGATAAGTTCAACATTTGAGCATACACCGACGATTACTAAATTTATCAATAACTATCCGCTGATAATGAGCTTGTTGAGGGAGTATTGCACTGGGAAAGAGCTTCTGCACCCATGATGACTCGATCTGCAGCGAGCTTTGCCACTCTAATTTGTATGGTTAGTTTAAAAAACAATCTAATAGCTGTGTTTGCTTCAACGGAGTGGCTAGATAGTGAATATGCAAAATTGCCTGGTGGTGTAGGGGCAATTGAACTTGTTGGCTATGAAACTTTTTGGTCTTCTTATTCTACAATTGTGCGTCCGACAGAGCCACTTCAAGGGATTTTGCATGCAGTGAATAGTGAGAAGAGACCAGCAATGGGCTATATGTATGAAGGTATTTCTCGAGCTAAAGAAGCTATAAAAAGAGAGCTCAAGGAAAAGAAAGATTATAGGTGTTATTGTGAAATCATTGATTCAAGGTGGGACACTCGATTGCCTCGACCCCTTCATGCTTCAGGATTCTTACTTAATCCTTAATTCTTATACAGTATTAATGGTGATGTGCACAATGAGGGTATGTCTGGAATGTTAGACTGCATTGAAAGATTAGTGCCAGACACAAAAGTACAAGACTAGATCAACATGGAGTTGAACTCATACAAGAATGCTGTAGGAGACTTTGGCCGGAAGATTGCGGACAGAGCTCGTTATACTTCACCCCCAGGTTAGAATATCTCATTGATACAAATGTACACTTGTAATTCCTAATGTCATGGTTCTAATGCATTGCAAAGTTTTGTATAGCTGATTGGTGGCATATGTATGGAGGGAGCTGCCCAAACTTGTCACGGCTGGCTATTAGAATTTTGAGTCAGTCCTGAAATGAAAATGGGTTGAACATGATCATATTCCTTTTGAAAAATTTCATAGCCAGGTAAAGAATCTATTGGAACTTGGAAGACTGAATGACCTGGTCTTTGTCCAATATAATATGAAGTTAAGAGATAGGTAAGTAAATGATGAAGAAGGCAACAAAATTTTGTCAATGCCAGTAAATAAATGTCACATTTCGGAAACCTCACTGCTTTACTACATTGTTTCTATATGTTCACAGGAAACACCGGAGTAATACGTCAGATCCCTTTGGCCTTCGAAAACCTAAATGTCATGGAAGGATGGGTGTTGGAGGAATCCTTCTTTGGGGCTGAGGGGGAATTTGGCTGGAAAGGGCTGGTCCAACCTGGGCAAAACACTCTGCGCCACCGGACTTGTATGAAGAACTTGTGGGCTTAACCACAGGTCTATCTCATATCTTACGTATTTGCAACTGCTTTGCTTGCTTTAATGTTTTGTAAATGACGTGATTAATTCATATTAGAAAACATATTAGGTTATGATGACGATGAAATCTGTCGGGAGGCAGAGATAAATAGGGCATCGGAGAAAATGGTGAGTAATAAAACGGGAAATAGAGGAAGAGGAAGAGAGAATTTGCTGTAACTCAGGAAAGTAATTTTTGTAAGAGCTTCGAGAACAAGAGTGATTTAGCAGGGATTGACTCGAACATTTCAGGAACAATTTGAGATTCGTATATACGTCATGAGGACAAGCATGGCGTATCAATGACCTCGTTGTGAGCTCGTTGGACAAATGGAAAGATTTTTAGCCAACGCTCAGAAACCCATATTTCAATGACTAGTAAATAAGTAGCACTAGCATGGCGTTCACATATGATGAACACTAAAGCCGTTTGACAAAGTTTTAAGTTTGAAGATTCAAACAATTTACAAGGGTGGGGAGGAATCAAGCACATCAACGACCGCTAAACAAGATTGAAACAGTCTCGCATGAAGTAAACGATGCAGACAATCCATCACTAACTTTGCGCATCTCACGACCACGAAACCGATCAATATGACCGTCAATGGACACCTCCGACAAAGGACGTTCTCCGTTCAAAAACTGCACCACTTTCCCCATGCTCGGCCTATCCAAGGTAGAGTTTTGGGAGCACACCAGCGTCACCAGCCTAAGCTTCAACACCAGCTCCATTTCTTCCCTCACAAAATGTCTTCTCAGTCTATAATCCGCTGCATCAACAAATCTCCCATTGCCCAAGCATTCTATCACCCAATCTGCCAGAAAGACCATATCAGATGTCTCATTAGGTTCCACTGATCTTTTCCCGCATGCAACTTCTAGCATGAATATACCAAACGTAGTATGAATATAGTTAGAGGGGTATGTGGCAAGGGGTAAATTTGTAATTAGCCACGTCTTGAATAAGGGAAAAGGGCTGGAGGCTATAAAAGCAGGGGATGAATTGTAAATGTCAACAAGAAATTGAATTGATATTGTTGTTACTCCTGATTCTACTTCCTACTTTCTAGGAAGAATACTAGGGAGCAGGAATTCTCTTCTGATATTGTTCTCCACCACCATTCTCGATCCATCCATCTCCATTGCAGGTTGTCTTCTCCGTGGCACCGTCGAAGCAGAGCAGCAAGCAGGGTAAATGAAAAACATTGCCACTGATGTTGGCGAGGAAAGCCATTTCAGATTGGTATCAGAGCCAGACGAGGGAGGTATGAATTCTTCACCCAATACTTAAGAATTAGCCCAAATTATGATGGTTCAAGATCATTTACTTGCTGTTGTTTCCAATATGTCTACAAAATTCGAGTTGTTATTACAATCAAGAATTGATGGATTGTGGAATAGAGAAATTCGTGAAAATCAAGAGGGGATTGGTACATTGCATGTGAGGGTTTCTGCAAATGGGGTAGATGTTGATGAACAACTGCAGGGAATTTAATGTGATTATCAACATGAAGAGTAATTGCTGTTGATAGGCAGTAGGTGACGCCGAGAAGAACCATTACACAAAATCCACCGTGATCGTCAATAGGAGGAACCCTTGTTACCATGGGGTAATAGGTAGCAGGATCTGTTTAGAGGAGGAAGGGATCGTGCTCAATAGATTGCCCCAGAGAATGCGTTGTATGTTGCTCCAAATGAGGATTGTTTGAAAGGTTCCAAGATAAGTTTTCCCAAGTTTGATGGCTCAAAGGATCCTATCTCATGGTTTAGAAGAGCAAAGAAGTTTTTTAAATTGCACCACATCAATGAAAGTTTACAAGTTGAATTGGCAAGTTTCCATTTGGAGGATGACGCTCAGATCTGGTTCGATATGTTACAAGAACATCACGGGGTACCCTAGCTGGACAGAATTAAAAGAAGCCATGAATCTTTAGTTCAGACCATGAGAGTATGAAGACTTTTATGGTGATCTTACTAGATTAACTCAAGAATCATCAGTGTAAGATTATACCGCCAAGTTCAATCGATTGGCAACAAGAGCTGGACACATGATAGACAAGCAAAGGATCAGCAGCTTTACATGTGTTCTTAGTCCCCAATTGAGAATGGAGGTGAAAGCAAGAAAACCCGACACCTTGTTGGATGCTCAAGGTTTGGCCAGACATTTAGAACACCATGTGAGCCAAAAATCACATGTCTATGGAAGATCAATGAGTAAGAACTATCAATATATAGATGGTCCATCTACCAAAGGAAATAGCTTCGGAACTAGCAAGGGGGAAACTACAGTGGCAACGAATCTACAATCCAAGGAGACTACTATTGGGAGGAAACTAAGTGCCAAACAATTGCGACAGAGGAGGGACGCAAGCTTGTGCTTCAGATGTGATGATAAGATTGTTCCTGGACACAAATGCAAGAAGTTGTTCGTCATTGAAGTGGTTCAGGAGGAGGACCTGTTAGAGCAAAATGACAGTGACCAAGAGGGGGATGCCACTACACCAACGATTTCTTTGAATGCATTGACAGGTACCACAACCACTAATACCATGAGATTGTTAGGTAGAGTGGGTGGATACAAAGTAACAACTTTGATTGATTCGGGGAGTTCACACAATTTTGTGAATGCTAGTCTAATCCATAAACTAAATTTACCAGTGGAAACATGTAATGGGCTGAAAGTTTAGATAGATAATGGTGAGAAGATGGTTTGTGGGCGTAAGTGTGCCCTATCAAGCTAGATCTTCCTGGATATAGTACTGTTTCAGATTTTTTTATACTTCACCTTGAGGAGATTGACATTGTGTTAGGAATTCAGTGGCTGAAGACCTTGGGCCCAATATTATGGAATTTTGAATCCCTCACAATGTCTTTCAAGGAAAATAGAAAAACAGTGGAATTAAAAGGGCAGCTTATTCCTCCTAAGTCAATTGTGTGACAAGAAACAGATTACTCAATCCTTCAAAAAAAGTAAACAAGGGTTATTGATGAATCTTCAGGTGGTGGAGAGAAGTAGTTTGAAACAAATCAGGCCTA
>JAVDBV010001842.1:0-11692 GCA_032619315.1 Piper longum
ATATGGGTACGTGGGCATTGCTACTTTTTTTTTTCAAAAAAAGCAGGTACCTTGCTGTTAATGGTAATCATGAGGGAATGAGAACTTTTGTTGTAATATTTTTCACAAGTTTTCTATTTATTGTTTTTGTGTGAATTTGGATGGATTGTTACTGATCCTATTGAGAGAATACAGATATTTACTCCCATCAAAAGAGTACAGAAATCTTAACAAGGTGCTCATGCTCAAGCTAACTGGGCTAAATGCAACTTTGTTGGCTCTGTATTTTGATTTTGTTAATTTTCAAGGTTTTGATAAAAAAAAAATTTAAAGGCAAAGTTTGCTCTTTTGAAAGGGGTAGAATCATATAAAAGTGAAGGTTCATATCGATTACAAGTTGAATTTTCTTTTTTAAGTTTAAAAATACATGTTGACGATTAAATTTGGTCATCACCAAGAAGGCCTAACCATTGTGAAAGGTCGTAATAGCTAGACGTTAATGAACATGTGGCAATCAATGAGTTAAATAGAGGAGCATTTAAATTTATTTTAAAACTGATTTATTGTAAATAATCATCTTTATCGTCAATAATCACACATAGAGAGAGACAAGAACAAATATGTATAAATAAATAAAATAAAAATTTTCCCGGAATAAAAAATAATAACAGTTAAATTATATCAAAAAAGAAAAAGAAAAATTGCACCGTCTATGCAGTATGGCCGGGACCCGTTGGACGCAGCTTGTGGACATGTCGGGTCCCACATTTTTACCAGATAACACGCCGTATTTATCTGCCGCTGTCTTGCCGTAGAACCGCCGACCATTTGCCAAGGAATGCGTGGGACCCGTTTCGATTTGGCGACCTTTCCACTTTTTCAATTTTACCGAGTTATTAACGGTGTTAAACGAGCGAGTTTTGACTTATATTCGAGCTTGGTTCGAATAGTTCGAAATCGATTTGAGATCGAACGAATTTTAAATATATATACCCGAGCTCAATTCAAATATTTTTTACTTGTTCGAGCTTAACTCTAGCTCGAATAAACTTAAACTGTTTAATTTTTTCGAAATCCAACCTAATTTATTCATGAGCTTGAAACCAATTTGATTAAAAGTCATAACTCAATTAAAAATATGCAACTTTGATCAAGGGCTAATGATTTGAATACTTACTATCTCAATTATCTCACTTTTTTATTAGTGTATTATAGATAAATAAATATAACTAGTTATATATATATATATATATATATATAAACTATACTAATATATTATTTTATTAAGTCGAGTTCGAGTTATAATCAAGTCAAACATGAGCCGAACGCTAAATTTTTATGAGCTGGCTCGCTCAATTAGTAGCCCTAAACCTCACCAACTAATATTGTTGCTTAAATGAACTTTCAGTTTAATGGTCTAAAATATATGCTTTTGGTTATCTACTTATTCATATTTAAAGCGTCATTAAGTGATTAAATTACCCACTTCCAAATGTATAATTGACTGTGTTTTAAATAATTTTTTGAAGAGCTTTTAAAATTTGCCATATATTTACTAGCCATCAAATGGAGTTGTAGTCCAAGATTAAAAACTATTAATTTATGGGCTAATTTTCTTCGTTTTTTTCTCCGGCTATCTGATAGCGTTGATTGACAAAATCAAAGGTTATTTAGAGCTATTTATATTGACAATTCATATTATATATTACGTATTTATCGATTGTCAATTTCACGATTTCATTTTCCTACAATTTATTTTGTTCTTTGTTAATTTTATTAATTTTTTACTGCTAAATTGCGTAATCGATCTGATTGAAATACTTATTAGTTTTTATGGGAAAAGTCTTCCAATCCCACGAATTGCAGAAATACAAACTAACGACTTAGAGTTAGAGACTGACAACCCTAGAGTTCCCCTGAAAGCTAAAAGGAGACATTTTTTATGTAAAAAAAAAAGATTTTTTTCCCTAGGTAATGAAAACTTATTTATATAAAACCCTGTCATGCAATAAGCATTTATGAGAATTGGTACAACAAAAACTAAAACGCAGAGAAAAAAAACATATACATCAGATCCAAAAAGAAACTTAAAAAGAAAAAACTAAAAACATCTACAAACCTGAAACAACCGTGAAAAAAAAAAAGGCAGAAACGAGGGAATGGGGAGATGAGAAGTGCGTACATGCCTTTGGTGCAATTTTTGAATAACCCATTGTCAAAAACTATGCAATTTCGTTAAAAAAAATAGATAAGATGCACTTACGAGTTACGACCTTTTGATGCAATTTGATAACATTAAAATTGAAATTCCCGTGGGCTAAGTCCAATCATTCTCACAAATAAGGAATATATATTTCATCTCCCAATACAAAAGGGTGGACAAAAAAAAAAAAAACACACACACATATAAATGGCAACTGTGTAAAACAACTGCTACACATACAAATTTCAAAAATTATCTGTCAAACTCATCGTTTGCTGAACCTAAAGCTACAGGGAGTATGAAAAACAATGGCTTCACATGAAACACATAAAATATTGAAAAAAGAATAAAAAAAGAAAAATAATAACTTGATAAGAGAGAAAAGCGTTTAAGTGGTGGTCTCTTCTCTTGAGGTCGGAACACTCACAGGTGAAGGCTCAGGGTCGGATGGAGGGGGTGTTTGATCAGCAGGGGGTTGTGAAGAGGTGTTTTCAGCAGCCTGGGTTGATGGAGCCGATTGCTGATTGCTTTCAACATTTGGCTCTCTGGTTTTTTGAGAAGTACTTGTGTCAGCAACTGTAGAATATGGTGACGGAGAATCTGTGGTGGTTTGTTCTGGTTGAATACTGTTTGTACCAGTAGTGGATGTATTTGAACTTAGTGGCGCTTCCAAGGCCAAAGGTTTATTGGACTGCTGCAGCGAACCCTGCATTCCGGTAGTAGGCTTCTTTTTCATTGCCATTGTTGCAGCAAGAGATGGCATTCCAGGGGGAAGAATTTCAATTGGAGGCTTTTCGGGAGCTTCACCGAGACTTGATAGTTTAGGTTCTTCCAGTGAAGCCAAAAAGGCAGCAGTCGCATCTGTCATGGTACTTGGACCGTGCTCAAGCTCCTTTTGCAACATTTTGTTCCAAGACTCGACCAAACTCTTTAATGTTGGGCGCCCATGAGCCTGAAACAGAATACATATAAATATTATTTGTGCCTCTGTGTGTGTGTGGGAGGGGGGTGGTAAAAGCATCAACCAAGTTCTCCAATTAAGGGAGGCTACATGAACTTGAAAGAAACAATAAATAGATTGTACAGGAATGAAATGTTTTGTCTACATAAAATGCTTTCCTCATTCTAGGCAGATATTTCTGAAGCAAATTAGCCACAAAAATTGCAAAACAGGATGGCAACCAAAAAAAAAAAAGTACATGCAATGGGGAGAAGATTACAGTTCCAAAGGGACTAATTTCCTTACATGAGCATGGAGTACAGCCTCAGCTAGCATGCCTGTCTCTTGCCATGCCTTCTCCATCAAAGTATTATCACCTAAAATCGCAGCAGCAAATGCTGCTTCACGCCCTTGACCAGCTGCAATGAGATTATTTACCAACACCTGCAAGAAAAAATCCCGGATGGTTCACATAGCCTTTAACGAGACAGGAAAACAATAACTCTAGTATAGCAACATACAACAAAAGCTTAAATTTGTACCCCTAGCCTGGTCAGTTCTCCATGATTTGCAAGACGGAGAGCAAGGCCTCTCAGCTCACGGCCTTTTAAAGCTCCCTTAACAGCACCAGTAGCAGCCAACCTCTTGAGAGCTTCTCGTGCAACATCCGATTGACCAGTAGCATCGGCAGCATCTATAAGATCCAAAAACTCTTTTGCAAATTTCACTATTCCCTGGACAGCGTCCACAAGGTTTTCCTGTTTGGCCGCTGTCAAACTGAGAATTTCAGTCACATTGGGCCCAGCTATGTCTTGGCCAACATCTCTGCTGTTGCTCATCATTATTAGGCACTGGAGAGCTCGTTTGAGGTCATTACTTTGCATTGCCAGATCAAATTCCAATCTATAAAGAAAACGGACAAATTAAAAACTTGTTTCGAATAAAGTCAAAATTTTTCACCTGATCCTACACATGGTTAAATTTCCACCTCTTCGATATCCCAGGCAAGTGAAGAGCCTGTGTAGCATAACCCATTCCTAACATGAATTGAGCTAAGTCATCATGGTGCTCCCGACCAAGTCTACTCGCCCTACATACACACACAATGCAACACAATTACTTTATGTTGAACAATGAATTGCATTTTATTTGTACTAAGTTGTTTACCATTTAACTGCACTAACAGCATCACCATATGCTGCCAGACACCGGCATCGTATGCCAGGATGGCTAAGAGATAGAGCTTGAGCACACATGTATCTGTTTGAAACATTAGTGATACATTCAGTTGCAACTATACAAAGCATATTAAAACTAACACTCTGAATTAGGCGCCCACTATAATCCCAATACATTTACAAAATCAGAACACCTCTGGAAAAGTTAAAGTACCATCTAAACAAAAAAAAATACCAAAAGAAACAAATTAAAATGCCCAAATACCTGTCTATGAGCCAAAGGACCCCATCTCTAACACCTACAACAACAAGGGGGCCCACAGGTCGTTTCTGTTCAGAAGGAAAACGGGTAACAGCAACAGAAACACCACCGCCACCTACAGCAATCTCACTAGCTCTTCTTTCTTCTGCTTCTTTTGGCAAACCTTCATCTATATCTCCTTTAGACAGCTTGGGTAATGAAAGAAACGGTGGTATAGAGGGTGCATGTTGAAAGGAAGCTAATCGCACTACCTGAAAAAAAAAAATCATAAAACAAACCGCATGCAAGGTCAAAGAAGCAAAAGAACTTAGATTTTCTAATTTGATACAACTGTGCTCACTGCTAATATAGATTGTCAGAAGGTTCATATTCAACAAAAAGCCAGATGAATGTCTCACAACCAAAGAATTACAATTGTATGAAAGCATGACTAACAAATGTACTCTGCAATCTATATATCATAAAATTACAGATTACCTGTAACATCGGAGGCCTTAATGATATTCTTTCATTGGTTTCATTTTTTGGGACATCAACACTGATCAGTGCTAACTCCCCATGCTCAGCAACAGCTTTAGATTGTGCCTCCTTGGTTTTCATCTCTTCTTTTCTTCTTTTTGTGTCAAGGTCAATTTGTGCAACACCAGCATCAACAAAAACACATCTACAAGGAAAAAATTCAGTAAAATGCTGAGCCCGAATCCATGTACTTCTTTCTATTTTTATTTTTTCCAACTATCTGGTCAATACTTTGGGCTTGCTTTTATTTTAGAGTTTAATCAAACAAGCGATAGAGGCTTAGGCAAGGATTCATACACGCATATCCATTACAAAATGCATATCAAAGAATTTGATGCAGAAAACTATGCATTTGAGTGGAAAAAGCTCCTTCCCTGACCCTGCCTCCCATTCAGTTGACCAATTATTTAGTAACAAGAAATACAAACTGATATCCCTCTAACACATTTGAAACTTCCTTGTTTAGCGTATTTTAAACTGCTGTTGATTTCAACATACAAAAAATATCAATCAACAAATCTTACTCAATGGTAGTAGGGGTGGCAACAAAAAGCTGCCTTCGATGCCAAACGGCACTGGTAGCACATGAAATAGCAACATCTCCAAGATATCTATACTGAGGGCGTAATGAGGAAATAACAATGTACTGCTGATAAGCAAATGCACAATATTCAACCGTCTGGTCCCATGCAGTCCACTCTGGTTGGGAAAGAAGACCACTAACAGGCTGAAAAGTCTCCCAACTACAAGAGTCAACAACTAATAAATAACACAGGAAAAAGCAAACACACATACAGGGTTGGAATGCAACAAAGATCTTCATCTTTCAAGATAATATCAATCACCATAAGCCATTAAAGGACATATTAACCTAACATATAGTAAAATCCATTTGACATCGGGACAGTCTTAGTTTGTAACAAGCTTTTCTTGCTGATAAAATTCGCCAACCATATTAATTCAAACATAGAGAAAAAAAAATAAACTCTAACATCCAAGACAACTTCAATGAAACACCAGTCACAATAATAAAAAGTACATTCATAAGATTAAAAATATAGATTGATGATTCATTTGGACTTTGAATATATGGCCGCATTATTATTGCCTGAGAAGTTAAAATGTATCACTTCACTGGGGACAATTCTTTCTATCCAACAAAAGATGACTCTCACAGTCTAATTTTCTTTCAAAAGATGCCTTTTTTGTCCAATAAGAACATAATATTTTAGTTTGTTAACAAAGAAAAACTCTTAAGGGCATTCTGAACGACAAAAAAATCTCCCAACACCATTTTTATTATAAGGAAATCACTAAAGGTTGTTTTTAAATGAATACCTTCAACACTTCATATGTTTAACTTCCTTCAACAGTGCCGAAGTATAAATGTACAATTATTTATGAGCTTTCTTAACACAAAACATGGTCAATGAAAAATATATATGTCAGGCATACAGAACTAGATAACACCATAATTCTCGAACCTGTATAGCTGAAAGTTCTGTGGGGCTCCCTCTGGAACTGGAGATTCCAAACCTGGGAGACCATTGCTGCCTAACCCGGATAAGGACATTGGTTGAATTGTTGAAATGGCTGTCGCAGCAGCAGGGCTGATTCTCCGAGAAGTACGATAGGCAACACCTAGCAAAGCACCACCGTGCAAACCAATCACCTACATCACACTAACTGTTAGCAGATAATACAAAAAACGCTATATACTAAAAATATACAGTAAAAAAAATAGAGCAAATGTTGGTTACTGGTTCACTGCGACCCTCTATTGAACGTGTCAGTACATGTGAGATCCCATCATCCAGTAATATTCGCACTTGGACTGTAGCCGTAGAGGCTGCTGTTGCAGCAGCAGCAGCAGCTTGAGCTGCAGCTGCTGCAGCTTCCTTGGCTTTTTTTGACCCTCCTTTAGAAACTAGGGGAATTCTAGGAGTCAAAGCAGTCTCCAGCAAAGCAAATCTATCACGACATGTGTCCCAAGCAAAAAGCCTCCCTATTCCAGAGTCAGCCACTGTCCAATCACTAACCTTGTACACTGAGAAGTAAGGAATATCGGGCCACACAACAGCAAGGTACCTAAAAGAAAGGGAATATTATATCAGATACTGGCATCTACTTCGACCAATAGCTGGTAAATTACTTGTAGTTCAGAAGAAAGGTATTATTTGAACTATAGATAAAACACTGGCCTAACAGCAGTGTGGAAGGCGTACTGTACTTCCATCATAAGCCAAAACATATGCAGACAAATTCATGCCTCAGCACACAAAGAGATACGGGCAGAGAGAACAGAGAAACTTACTTCCCGGAACTGCTCACAGAGAGTGTTGAATATGAATCATGGGGAACAGGCGTACTTATATGTTTCTTCATCTGCTTGATTTGTAATGGTTCCACAGATTCTGCCTTGCCTCTGCCTGCATCTGCTAAAGAACCAGCTGGTCCAAGAGAAGGATTGGAGGTGTTAGACAGCTGAAACTGAAGCAATTTAAGCTCCCTTTCTGCTAAATACACTGCAGAATGTTCCCTGCTTCCAGGAGGTGTTGGTAGAGAAGCAACAGCTGGAAGAGACCGTGGATCAAATTCACTGAGTATGACACCAATGTTTGTCCCAGTTGCCACAAGGTGCGGTTGTAGAGGGTGAGCAACCATGCAGTACACCTGAGAACATACAATCTTTTAGGAAAACCATATGGCCAAAATAATCTATAAATATCAACAATAAAATGATATAAAAAAGGAACTTCAACATTTAGAACTTTTGTCATGGTAAAAGTCAGTAACATTAGCATACCCTGAGCTTTTTGTGAGGAGCAATAACTTGAGGGGGAACAAGGGAAGAAAGTTCACACAATGGTCTTGTCAAGGCAGAATATGTAGGCTGTTCAATAGCCCTATCAAGAGGTATCAGAACTCAGTAAGCACCACAGCAGCTGATATAAATGGTAGTATCATTATGAAAATAAGCATAAACATACCAGATATGTGAATCCTTGACACATGTTAATATATCAAGATTTGGAGCTCGAGGATGACACCAAGATGCTACACTATGACATGCAAGTTTAGGAACAGGTTTAAGGCGTCTCAACTCCTGAAAAACAAAAATCCCATCACATTGACAGAAGAAATCTTAAAGCAAAGAGACAAACTCATGCAAATATCCACATAGTAACCTTAAATGAAATAGTATCCCATATAGCTAATGTCTTATCCGCTCCAATCGTAATCAACTGAGGTGCACTTCCCATTACTCTAGACAGTTCAACGGCCACAACTCCTCCATCATGTGCCTATGGGCAAAGTGTAATCAAATTAGCCACAAGTAATAAACCTTTTAACTTTTGAAATTCATATTCAGAGCAGGATATAATTCCACCTTCAAACTCAACTTTGGTACAAGCTCACGTGAATCATGAGAATGGTCTGCACTCCATACAACTAGCAAACCATCACTACCACCTGAAACCAATAGTGACTGGCAGCAAAAAAACAATAAATACAAAAAATTAAAGAATATTAAAGCAAATACTTAAGTAGGCAATTGACCCTACCAGCTAACTGAAAAAAAAAGGCCCAATTTCTTGAATAACACCACAGAATATCGTATATGGTAGATGGTAATTTAACCAAAATTGATACCTCTCCAGAAGCAGCCATGAAAGTCATTAGACATGAAATTGCTCCCTTATGTCCTCCAGTGTATCTTCTAGCAAGCTGTGTGGAAAACAGCCATTATCAATATGCAAGCAAAAACACAATGATAAAATATGAAAAATATATCTTGCAAGATACAACGTGCAAAACCTTCCATGTTATCATGGATAGAACTCTAATCACACCATCAGAAGCACCAAATGCAACAAGAGGACCATCACCGGCAGCAGACTTAGACAGGAATTCCATACTGCAGAAAGGTTCAATTTGCTTTATCATCAAAATGAGATTTTAGCATGGTGGAATAACATCATTTATACAAAAAACTTGTAGAGATAGAAACTGGGAAGTAATGGATGTAAATACAGCATAATTAACTGCAGAAAAGCCCATGTTAAAATAATCAAGTCACGTAACCAACAGACTTTTTGTCCATGATAGTGAAATATTTCTTGGAACTAATTTCCCTGGTTATAATTCATTTTTCCAGCTATATGCCAACCAGATTTCTTCGCTTCAAGCTTTCTGTCATGGAAAGGCCTGGTTCTACATAATTTTGATATACATGCTAGCACTTAGTACAATTTAATTTTCAATATGTTGCAGCAGTGATGCTATGGTTAACACAAATATCATAAGATTTGCTAACCTCCTCACAATCATTGCCATGTGGTTATATAGAAACGAAGAAAAAAATATGAACAGAATAAAGCAAGACCTCAGCAAAGAGTTCAACTTGAGAACCTTAAGAGGTAAAAAACTGCAGTATTTTTTGTTATCAAATAAAAACTCAAACCAATTAACAAAGGTTAGGACTTGCCAAAGTAGAGATCTGTTATCAAATTCTTGCTTTGGTACATCACGACCACGCATTGTAACCAAGTCCAAAAATATGACTTTGTTCTCACAACAAATTACGAGGAAATGCCTTCCTCTTGTAGCTTGTGCTGGAGGATTAAATGCAGAGGTATGCTGATTTATGGCAGATGGAACCTCAGCAGCTGCAGAGCAATTCCTCCACAGTTGCCAAAATCGCACATCATCATCATAGAAAGAAACCTGCTTCACACTGAAAACAGAATGCCAGCCGCAGCAATATTCAGCATACAAGACAAAGAAAGGGGGAAACCTTAAAAAAGATTATCATCCAGATGATTCTACCTTCCTCCACGAATGGCCTCGGTGGGCTTTCCCCTGTTTTCTGCCAGCACAAAAACATGATAAGCCAGAAAAATTAGGCCCTGGTCGCTGACAATGAAGCAACATTTTGGTGCCAAGTCCCAACTATGAATTTATAACTCAGATGCCCTTTAAGAAATGTAATTCATCAATTATATTCCCCAGACGACACTACCAAAAAACTTCACATATTAAGTTGCAATGAATTCTGCTCCAGTACTCACCACATTTCTCAGGTCATTTTCTTAAAACTAATAAAACCATTGTCACTTGAATGGATCTTCTTTGGCATCCCAACTTTCCAAGGGTAAGCCCCAAATATATATTTCCCATAAACTGTGGCTACCTATATACTAATGCAAATTTTAAAGTCCAAAGAACCAAGGAAACCTTCACTATTTAAATTCTGCAATTTTCTTAAAGTCTCTATATATCTATAGTTGAGCTTACTTAAAGGATGTTGGTAATACTCGAGCTTCACAACAAGCCTGGCTCAGTAATATATTCTACATCAATGTAGTTTCACGGACCAAACAAAGCATAGCCCGGTCAATAGAGGCAACCGCAAATCTGATCCACCTAGGGAACATATGCCCTCATTTTAGGAAGTAACTAAACCAAGTTCGAAATGCCAATATTTATGTTGAAGGATCCTAAGCAATTGCTAACAGCTCATTCTACGAAATGGCAAAGCACTTTGTGCAGATTGTTAGCCAGATTGCATAGGTTTCTCAGAAAGCATATGAATTCTTAAAATTCCTAGATTAATAGAGCAACAACCATTATCCAAGTTAGCTCCTCATCATCCAGATTCCAGATTCGGACCATGCAGATTGGATAGGCTACATACAAGATTGCCACTCACTGTCTACAAACAAATTCCTAATTCCAAAATAATTAAAGATGTTGCCTACTATGACTTTCTCAAATATCTTCATATTATGTATCACCAATGTCTTCAAGTAGAAAAGCAAAAAAAATTTCTCAAATTTCAAGCATAACCAACCATAAACATACCCGTTTCTCCCTCGGCCAGCTTCTCCAGCTTCGCCCCCACCAAGCGCCTCTCATCCACTCCACCCGCTTTCAGCTCATAAATCACCTGGCCCGCATACATTGATCATAAAAACCAATCTTTGATCCACAACCACCAAATCAGAAACATAGAAGGAAACATACACCAAACAACAGTATCACAAATGACACACAAGGGAATCAAACCAACCTGCCGGTGCTCCCAATTCCATACAGATACGTGGTCGGAGGCATCGGCGGTGACGATCCATGGCTGCGTCGGGTGCACCTGGATCTTCACTATCTTGTCCGGCGCAGGCCGGAACGCCCGAAGCCGCAGCATCACCACCACAACCACCGTCCCCTACCAGACGATCCAACACCAAAGACCCCAACTTTACACCTTTGACCTAACCTCCCCCGCCGGATCTCCACAATTCCGATCAAATGCGTTCGCCGAGCAGCACGATAGGCCGGCGTAGAGAAGGGCTCCGGAATCGGGAGGGAAGGTCCGAAATCCGATTACGAGTTTCGGGTAAAAGGTTTGGCCCAATTACTCGAATAACAAGCAAGGCCTCTCTGCTTCTCTTCTGGTAAGGCTAGCTGTGTGAGCGGCGTCTACTCCAGGTCGCCGGCGGGGAGAGGTGCTCCGGTGGTGGTCGGTGAAAGCGCCGGCGATGGTGGATGGATGAAGCAGCCGAGGTTTCATTCAGGTAGCCGTCGAGAGGAGTCGGCGGCCCCCCATGGGC
>JAVDBV010001846.1:0-10353 GCA_032619315.1 Piper longum
GCCAGTAGTCGAGAGCAATGGGCTTGGCCAGGACGGCCTGCGGCCTACAGCCAGTAGCCAAGAGCAAGGGGCTGGGCCGGACGGGGGAGAAGCACAAGTGGATGCCGAGGAACCGACGGCAGAGAGACAGTCAGGAGCGGGCCGGAGGTCGGGAGCTGGCCAGAGGTCGGGAGCCGGTTGCGGCCTGCAGCCAGTAGCCGAGAGAAAGGGGCTGGGCCGGGACAGCCTACGGCCTGCAGCTAGTAGCCAGTAGACGAGAGCAAGGGGCTGGGCCGGATGGGGGAGAAGCACAAGTGGATGCCGAGGAACAGTCGGCGGAGAGGCCCAAGTGGGTGCCTAGGAACCAACGGCGGAGAAGTCCAAGGGGGTGCCGAGGAACCAACGGTGGAGAGGCCCAAGTGGGTGCCGAGTAATCGACGGTCGATGGTCCGTCAGCGTGCAATGTGTCGGCAGCAGTCAAAATTGTCTGTTTTTGTTTTTATCTTATTTCTTGCGATGTCTATCTTCCCATTCATGAGACCCGGTATTGTTGCATTCGATCTCCAATCATTGTGGGATTTTTTCGTTACAGTTCTAATTTAAGAATTGATACATAAATCGTTGCTTGTCGGGAGGACGTGAAATTTCTTGATTTGGCGACTTTTGATTCTTAGGATTCTCAATCGCAAGGATGAAGATTGGGGGAGAAAAGAAGCTAACAAGCTAACAAGCTAACGGACTCTTCAACGATGTCAACCCCTGGAAGAAGCTCGGTGACAGTATCTTGAAATTTCTAATCGGAAGGCTTAGCTCTCTCAACTTGTGCATATTCCTCAGTTTTTGGTAGCTCTTCAATCTCGCTTTTATAAATCTCTGTCGGTATATTTCCAGTACTGCATACCAGTATTGTTAGCTTAATTAGTTCTCCAGTTGCTTCTGGAAGATCAATATACACTTCGAACTTGTAAAAATGCATCACTTGCAACTTCCTCCGATTTCTAATCTCATCTGGTAGTCAATCAGCTCAAGATGTCTCTACTCTGTCGGTTTTCCAATTGATGTTATAATTCTATCAACTTAATCCACTTCAATTCTACAACTCTCAGTTTGGACATGGATGCGAAGCAGCTAAATTTGTTCGGCTCTGTTCCCATTTCCCATTCTCTTTTGATGATAAGAGTGGTCAAATTGCTGCAAATAGCTTCCTCTGGCAATTTGTAATTTTCACACCATACGGAATACCGACGAGACTCTGCTTTGTCAGTTATGTCATGAGAGTTAGCGATCCAGATTCCCATGTCACGGACTACATCGTGTATTCTCGTGTTTAAAGGGCTATATTGGAGTGTCTCAAAAAGGCATGCAGCTTGCAGCATTGCAAAGATGTTCATTCCATCGTCAGAATCCCTTCTCCAATCCAACATTCAATGAGCATGTCGGCCTCTATGACTCTATCCTCGGGATAGAAACAGGTATACAAGAAACAACCCTTTTCCCTTCGATTCGACAAACAGGTACTCCTCGGGATATCAGCTGGATTGCGTCGAAGAGTAGCCAATGCTTGCGTTCACTCCTACAGAAGCCTTCTACACACCATAGCCCCACCGATGACTTTGAGTGAGAGTGCAACCCTTTGCACTCTCTTGCAACCTCTTTGGCAAGCTCAACAATGCTAAACTCCCAGCTCTCAATATCGTTCTTGCTGCCGACACTTCTTTTAAACAAAGCCCAAGAATCATCCCACCCCAAAGGTTCCACCTTAATCAGTTCTTCCGACTGCATTTTCTCACATACAGCTTCTGATCCCGTTGTGAAGATCAGCTTGAATGTTCTTGTGTCCAGACCTAATATGCCAAGCTGCTCAAGATCTAAATGTTTCCAAACGTCAAACAATATAGCAACATTATTGTTCTTGAGTGCACCATTTATTTTGTCAGCTCGGCTATGAGGGTGGTCATGCTTTTTGAAGGCTAAGTTTAAATTTCCCATTATGACTCTTTGAATCATATCCATGTCAACTGTCTTGGATACAACCACCCAAATGACTTTTTACGTAGAAAGGTTTCAGAAGCTCCTTATCTAGTTTTTTCATGAGTGAGGTTTTGCCAACACCCCCCATGCCATAAATCCCAGCCATTCCGACCTCATCATCCTGGAGAAAATTGCACACCTGGTTTTAAGCTTAATCTTGCCCAATAGAAAGGGTAGAGTACATCCAGTTATTCCTTCTTTGTCTGACAAAAGGAGCTCTTCTCATTTTCTTTGGGTGGTTGTGCGGTGGAATCATTTTCCATCTGTTCATTTGATCCCACAATATTTGGAGGAGTGGAGGAAGAAGCAGTGGATCCAAATGCAGGTACAGCGGGTAGTTTTTTGAATAATGCTAAGCTTGGATTGAAGTTTGTTAGTTTTCTTGAAAAATCTGGACATCTTGGTTAGACAATAGAAGGGTGAAAGATCAAATTTACCCAAAAAAAAAGGATGATGATGTAAGCCGATAAGACCCTTTTGGCAGCCTTGATTATACCGATAGTTATTTAGGACCACTAATTAAACTTATTTGATTAGTGACATTTCTTCCTATATCTATGTAGGTGTGGTCCCATGGCGTTGGCCAGATTTGGCGCACGGATCGGAGGCTCAATGGTGGTGGCAGGGGCTCTATGTATTGTGTTGTTGTACCAGGATTTGCATATTATGGCTGATTGATTGTATTTTGTGGGAATGTGCCCTAAATTTCATGAACTATGTATGAGTTGGATTAGGTCAATGACATGATGTTTGCGTACATGTGTTTAATATTTCATTATTATTTCATTCGTAGAGCTCATAATATTGGGACAAAGGCTAACAATCATCTGCAGGGTATACAAGTCTCAAAGTCTTTGAACATGACTATGAGCAAACTCAAGTAGACAAAACGTATTTGGTTGCAGCATTGTGTGTGTGCACATAGAAATGTAGGTAGGAGGAGGACGGTTCATACCGCAAAAAGGGCCTACATGAAGAGTGGGTATTAGGATATGATACCCTGACATCTGATGATGCCTCTGTTATTTCTTTCTTGCACGGTATGTGACATAAGTAACCACGATCCACCGTTTAATTTATCACAACTCATATAATTAAGAAATCAAGTTATCTAATACAATCAATAAAACTAAGTATAAAAAAAGAAGCATGTAACAACATTCTTTCAAGAACTCAACATCTTAGCTTCATTAGGGGCATTTCGATATCTTAACTTAGAATTTAAGTATGCGTGCGATTCCTGAAATGTATTTCATAAAATAATGAAATCTCCATTTTGACATCTTTATTTATTTTATTAGAATCTCGTGCTATTTTGGCGGGCTCAGCATGTGAATATGATGTGATGTGAGATGTGGTGTGTTTAATTTTTTGTCCTACATGTCATGTCATTTACCACATCTAGGACTATTTGTGTATCATTGTAGGCATGCATCATATAAGATTTGAGTAGTGGTCTGCATTGCTCGGCTGTGAGGAGTCAAGCTTGCTGCGGAAGGATGATGAGCTCTTCTCAATTCTATTAGGTCTCTCTCTGTCTCTCTGCTTGATCTATAGCTTGGCCCACGTATTTTGTTTTTGCATCATAGGACGTAACTAGTGGCATTGTACGAAATTCCACTATCTACAAGGCAATCTTATCTATTTTCTAGATTAATAAAACTTCAAAGTTGAGATCCCTTGTTGAGTTTTCAAAAATACAAGATCCAGCTTAAAAATCGCACTTTAGCACTATTTGAATTAACCCTACCCAAGCCCTATATTTATTATAAATTTTTGGATTTTTGGTACACGGATGGTGGATGGGAACGTGACGTTAACTGAGGGGCCCAGTCGGTACCTACTTGTGGTACTTGGTTTGTGATTAATTATGTGATCAGTATTTTTAGTATAGTACCTGCTAAGAGTGTATATTTCAGCATTTCTACATGTGCGTATTTTTTGTTGACTATATCTGAACTATGTCATGTCTCATATGTGATCAATTAGGTTGTAATTGCCTCGGTCATGTTGTGATCAACTAGATTCTAGCTCATGCATAATACCGACACGTTACCGTTGAGTATTCTGATTCATGTGCGTAGTATTTTTGTGATTATGATTAGTTCTCATTAGCCCCATTGTGTTTTATATTTTGTGTGTGGAGAAGTTTCTGTTTCTTTTCAATTTATTGGTTGATAATTATTTTATCCATTTATTAGTTTCACTAATTTTTTCCTACTAGTTATTTGGGACTTAGTGACATTCATTGCTGACGCATTTTCGACATTAATATAGGTGCATTGTTGTGGTGTTGGTCAACCTGGGTGAAAGGATCACGTGGAGGCTTGGAAATGCTTGGTTGGGCTCCGTTGTCTTGTGTTGCTTCTTTTGTTTGTTTTGTGTATATATCTTCCTCCTTGTTTTGTGGAGATTTTATTAGCTGCTGTGTGGTTGTGAAATGTGGGGCCTTGGGCCATTTTGAAATGCAAGCCAGCTTTTCAATATTTATGTTGTTTATTCTTAACCATATCTTTGTGTTTTGCAGACAGAATACTTTGTGGCACACAAGTTTAAAATATTTTGTGGAAAAATTCTCCAAGCCATGGAGGCCTAGAACTAAAGGTTGAATAAATCTTAAGTACCCTAAACAAAGAAGAGAAATATGGGTTGGAAGAGCTTTTGGGCTTTGTTTTGTTGGTTGAAGGGCTCCTGCGATGACCAGTTAAACTAAGAGTCTGAAGAATGAAAAAATTGGTTGTAATTGTTTTGTGATGTGATGTGAACGATGTGGAACACCCCCTGAATGTTTTTATACTTGGAATGTAGATTTTTTTGGAATATTTTGTGTTTGGTTTTATAATTTGTGAATATTTAAAAGTTGCAAAAAAAATTCTCATGTTTTAGTTATAGGGAGACTCTCACGGATTTTCTCTGGGACTATTAGTCTCTTTTGTAACTTTGACATATTTAGGATGTCTTATTTGCATAGGCTTAGTAATAGATGTTGTTTCATGCATTTGTGTGTTTTTGTCTGCACATTAGAATCTCTTGGGTTTCCATCTTTAGATGCCTTGAGTGGTCCAGCCGTGTAGGTCAATTTTGTATTTTAACGGGTTATGAATTACCATCCCAAGGTTTATTATTTCAATTCGGTCTATTTGCGAACCGAATCGGGGTGTGACAATAGGAGTGAACATAATTAGGCAAACACGAAAAAATCTAGGGGTTGTAGACAAACCCAAAGTCATCTTGATATATCAATTTAGAAACAAAAATACCCATAATTTTTAAAATATTATAAAAGCTTTATTTTATAATAATTATCATGAAATTATAATATCTTTATGATGACTTTTTATTTGTTTAATATGATATATATGTTTAATATTACTTACGAAATGATTAAATAAATATTTTTTTATAACTTACTATATAATTTAGTTATTTGATTATCAAATCGATTGAACTGAAATATTTTTGTTCGGCTTGGTTTGGTTTTTACGGTAATATGGTTTGATTTTGGCTATGAAATCCGGCCACCAAGTGTAATTCAGTTCATTCGGTTCAATCGAATTGACTAGGCCGAATACTCACCCTTACTTGAATATATTATTTGTCATATACGACATAAAACTTTAGACAAGGCCTTGGCGGCCACCAATAAAAGATGACACTTAATCTTGCCTTAGGTGGTGATGGCAAAGAACTAGGGTTATAAATGGCTTGGTTACTCTTCTATCGGTAGCATTCACCATAGTTAGTTAACCCTTTTTTTTGTTTTGAGTCTTACATACATGAGCTACACCTCATAGAGCTTTTATGAGTTACACCTTTTATTTACAGCAATTTAATAGGTCCTCCCACTACCTAAACTTAGATTTGTTAATCATATAAGCTACATGAGGTGTAGCTCACATCAATTCCCCCCTATTTTTTACCATAACCAAGTTTATAAAGTTTTGTCATAATCAAATTTTCACCATTTGCTATTAGTTAAATGGTTTATATATAGTTAAATTTTCACTACTTATATATCATAGCCAACAATATTAACTTGACTAAAAATTAAAGTTATCGAAATGAATTTTATAATTAAAAGTGTCAAGACTAATATTACGGTAGAAATGAATTTTATAATTATATATATAATGATCAAATAATTTTTGGTTAAATCGATCGATCAATTACCCGTAGAAACTTCTACCATAACCATTTATAATTAATGTCAGCTTCATCTAATTAATTGAATTTTTACCATTTTTTAATACGGTTAGTACAGAGAAAACTGCTCTGTATATTTCATAGCCCCCATTTATCTGCTACATGGGCTTAATTATATATATATTTGTCAAGTCTGTGTACGGAATTAAATAGATGTTATATAATGTCCCTCTTCCTGCCTTTCATGAATTTAGTAATGCATAAGGAAAACAGCTTCACGGACGTTGAGTTTTCACGTTTTCCACCCACGTTCAATAAAAACTGCCGCTTTCTATCTATTCATCACCGTCCACGTTACATGGTAACTCCTCAACACACACATAAAAAATTCATGACACGTGATTGTCTTAATTTATATCATAAAATGAAAACCTTTCAAAACCATTTATAAAAAACAAGATTTTAAGAACAATAATAATGAAGATTCACGATGTTACCTTCTGCCCTTGTTTGTCGGCCCCTGCTCTAATCTTCATTCCTCGTAAAAACAAAAGTGTGGATCGAGGGCGGCTTTGAAATCTTCATCTTGCCACTGGAGTTTGTTGTCCCACTCACGACCACCTCCAATATAACATTCCCGTTCAGGTGCCCTGTTTTCCTTCACCAGGCCTCTGGGCAGTGCTCTCAGCTCTGGACAATCATCCAAGTAAAAGTCGCGGAGGGAAGGAAATGAGATGGCGTCACTGCATATGCTCTTCAGCAGGGGAAGACGCGAACCCAAACATTTCAAGTTTGGGGAAGCAAATACCAGGTGAATGATCCGACAAAGTTTTATCCCCACCCACCTGAATCACTTCTTCCAACTCCCAGCATTCCCAAATGATGAGCTCGACAAGGCTCTGAAGATAGTCAAGTCCGGAGATGTGCTCGAGGGAATGGCATCTAATGATCCACAGAACTCGTATGCTGTGAAGTGCCGTCTGACTCATCACTTGCATCTTTTCTAGCCGATAGAAGTCGCCAATGTGGAGCTCTTCTAGCCAAGGCAAGCATAAATCGTTGCTTGTCGGGGGGACTTGAAATTTCTTGATTCGGCATCCTTCGAGTTTTAGGATTCTCAATGGCAAGGATGACGATTGGGTGAGAAAAGAACCAACGTCGTCCTCTTCAACGATTTCATCCTCTTCAACGATGCCATCCTCTTCACTCTTCAACGATTTCACCCTCTTCAACGATGCCATCCTCATCGTACATATGGGCATCCTCTTCAACGATTTCATCCTCTTCAACGATGCCATCCTCTTCAACGTTTCATCCTCTTGAACGATTTCATCCTCGTCGTACATATGGGCATCCTCTTCAACGATTTCATCCTCGTCGTACATATGGGCAGCCTCTTCGACGATGTCATCTTCTTCAACGATTTCATCGTCGTCTATCCATCTGCCTTTATCCCTAAATGACACCTTCCTCAACGATGTCAACCCCTGGAAAAAGCACGGTGGCAGTATCTTGAAATTTCTAATAGTAAGGCTTAGCTCTCCCAACTTGTGCATATTCCTGAATGTGTCATTAGGAATCAGTTCAACACAATCGGAACTGAATGTGTTACCTTCATCCAGTTCAAAGATTTCCAGTTTGTTCAAATTTTCGAGTCCGATGGGCAACTCCACGCGACCCTGTATTTTGAGGAATAGTTTCTTCAAATTGACCAATTGACAAATTACCTGTGGGAAGTCTACAAAGTGACTGTCTATGTGTAGCTCCTCTAACTTCTTCAAGTTCCCCACCTCCACTGGTAATGTTGCTACACGAAAATTTTGCCCACGGACGTCAAGCTTTCTAAGCTCGGTAAGTCGTCCCACAGTTTTTGGCAGCTCTTTAATCTCACTTCTATGAATCGCTAACTCCTCCAACTTGTGCAAGTTGCCTATCTCTATCGGTATATTTCTAGTACAGCATACCAGTCTTCTTATCTCAGTGAGTTCTCCAATCTCTTCTGGAAGATCGATATTCATTTTCACGTACCTGTTGTAATAATGCATCACTTGTAACTTCCTCATATTTCTAATCTCATCCGGTAATCTCTCCAGGTTTGTTTCAATCAGTTCAAGATGTCTCAGCTCTGTCAGTTCTCCAATTGATGTAGGAATTCCATCAAATAAAACTCCCTTCAATTTTATAACTCTCAGTTTGGACATTGATGTGAAGCAGCTAAAATTGCCCACTTCTCTGCCGATGATAAGAGTGGTCAAATTGCTGCAAACAGCTTCCTCTGGCAATTTGTAATCTTCACACCATACGGAATACCCCCGAGACTCTGTTTTATGAGAGTTAGCGATCCAGATTCCCATGTCACGGATTACATCGTGTATTCTCGTGCTTAAAGGGCTATCTTGGAGTGTTTCAAAAAGGCATACAGCTTGCAGGGTTCGAAAGATGTTTATTCCTACGTCCCATGCTTCCTCGAAGCTGCCATTCAAAGTCAGAATCCCTTCTCCAATCCAACATTCAACGAGCATGTCCGCCTCTATGACTCTATCCTCGGGATAGAAACAAGTATACAAGAAACAACCCTTTTCTCTTTGATTCGACAAAGAGTCAAAGCTAAACTTCAATCGAGTAAACAGATACTCCTCGGCCTCGGGGATATCAGCTGGATAACGTTGAAGAGTAGTCAAAGCATGCCTCCACTCCTCCGGATGCCCTCTACACGCCATAGCCCCACCGATGACTTTGAGTGCCAGCGGCAACCCTTTGCACTCTCTTGCAACTTCTTTGGCAAGCTCCACAATTCTAGAGTCCCAGCTCTCAATTCGTTCTTGCTGCCCACACTTCTTTTGAACAAAGCCCAAGAATCATCCCACCCCAAAGGTTGCACATTAATCGATTCATCCGGCTGCATTTTCTCACATACAGCTTTTGATCTAGTTGTGAAGATTAGCTTGAATGATCCTGTGTCCAGATTCTCTTGACCTAATATGCCAAGCATCTTAAGATCTAAACGTTTCCAAATGTCATCAAACAATATAGCAACTTTGCTTCTCCCAAGTGCAACATTTATTTGCTTAGCTCGGCTAGAAGGGTAGTCATGATTGTTGAAGGCTAAGTTCAAATTTTCCATTATGACTTTATGAATCCTATCTATGTCCAGGGTCTTGGAAACAACTACGCAAATTACGTTGAAGAGGGAAGGCTTCAGAAACTCTGTTTCAATTTTTTCCATGAGTGTGGTTTTGCCAGCACCCCCCATGCCATAAATCCCAACCATTCCAACCTCTTCATCCTTGAGAAAATTGCACACCTGGTTGTAAGCTTCATCTTGCCCAATAGAAACTGTGGAGCACATCCAGTTATTCGTTCTTTTTTTGCCAGGGGGAGCTCTTCCAACATCATTTTCTTTCGGTGGTTGTGCGGTAGAATCATTTTCCATCTGTTCATTTGGACCCACAATATTTGGAGAAGCAGAGGAAGAAGCGGTGGATCTAAATGCATTGTTGATCATATCGGTGGCATTGGGGTTTGTGGATGCAACAGGAGGCTTGGATTCGATCTGAAGTTTGTTAGTTTTCTTCAAGAAATTGAACATCTTGGCCAACTCTTTCCTATTAACACCAAACAGAATGAAAGAAAGAAAGAAAGAAACACACACAAGGTATATTCGACAATGGTGATAAAAAACCTATCAGCTATAGTAGAGTGGCATTAACAAGTATAGATTAGAAAAATGAAAGGTTGATTGCTCCATAAACGAAAACAAGGAAATCTATTTTAAAGAGTTAATACCCTATACATTATACATTGTACCAGACAAGTAAAGACAACCCTACTTCCAAGTTTCTATTCTTCTAAGTGTTGGGTTAATCCAACATCCCATTTGGAGGTAACCGGTGACTTGTATATAGGCTAATGGGAAAGCCTTAATTCTTAAGTTAGCTTTTGGATTAAAAGAGGCCCATGAACATATTGCAAGTCACTTTTGGGGCCCTTCAGGCCCCAAAAGTGGTATTAGAGCTAAGGTTGGTGTTGGTGTTGCCTCAATTAGCCACACAATTTGTCGGCCGGTCCGAATTTGTGTCTCTCTATTTGTCGGTCGGTCCGAAGTTGGCCCGAATTCGTGTCATCTGGAACCTCGAAGTTGGCCCGAATTGGTGTCATCTGGAACCTCACCAAGACATGTTGCCTCCGCATGTGGTGAGG
>JAVDBV010001847.1:0-13393 GCA_032619315.1 Piper longum
TGCAGATTCTAGCAATAAGAAATAACATTTCTTAAGACCCACAAGGACTTAATAAGCTAGTCATTTGCCTCATGAAAAAACCCATAGGAACTGTAATAGCAAGGCCAAGAAAACGAGATTTTACAGTGTATGAATCATATAATAGCTTAAATGGAGCAGTTTTTTTAAACAGATAAAGGAAATGATAACCTTTGTAGATAATAGCATTCGTACTTAGATGCATATAATAATTTACCTGAGTAACATAATCCATGTACTCTTCTGGTAATGACTGTTTCTCTGGTTTTAGAGGCTTTAGACTTCTAATGTGCATCTGTATTGATCTAAGTTGATCAGTTATCTCTGATAGTAACTGTATTTCTCTCTGCCTTTCTTCAGATTCCTGAATGTTTTTACTGAATCTTTTCTTCTCTAATCGATGCAGTCTATGATCAATTTTCAAATAATCCGATTGAGATATTGGACTACCAAATTTAGATTCAACATGATCTTTTATAGAATTGCCAGATGGAAGTTGCTTCTTTCTATATTCTCTGCTCTTATCCCCTGCATTCAACACAGCAGATTTGCTTGGTCGAACACCTGATATATGATTTACACTTGGGGGTTGCATATACTCAACTGTAGTTAAGGATGCTCTTTTTTCATCAAAGTGAAGACCATGTGCCACTTTTTTTTCGTGTTGTGGGATTTCATACACATCATGAACAACCATTGAAGCACATTGACTTTCTGTTGATGGAGTGAAATGCAAATCAAGGTCAGACAAACTATCAAAGCTTCTCATACAAGAACTAGAATGTGCAGAAACTGCACCAGCATCTGATTTCAACAATGAACTAGTTGAATGCGAGGACTCTACATTTATATCTTTGCTTGTTGAGATCTGATTGCAAGTTTCTTTGTGGGTTTCTTCTAAATCGGCATTCTCTTCTCTATGCCATTGTAAAATATCTTCCTTTTCAACTAGCTTGAACTCCAGCTTTGAATGTTCATGCTTCATAATCGGCACCGAAGTTCTCATCATTTTAGCAATATTCATTTTAGGAATGTCAAAATCGTGGAAACCAGCACTGAGTAATTTTTCACGACAGGTTTCAAGCTGGATCTCAAGAGAAGAAATATACATATCCTTCCAATGTATCACCTCCTCATAGAAAACCAAAGTGCCCTCAACGTGGCGAAGCTTTTCTTCAGTTACTCTCTTATATTGCCTTGCTTCCATTTCCTGTGAGGCTTTCACTTCTTGTAGACGTAATATCATGGATAAAGCTTCACTAGCAGCAGTAGCCGCACATTCTCTTTCCATATCTATCTCTAATTGAAGATTCTGTATAACTTGGTGTTGAGCACAAAGGGCTTCTTCTAGAGCAAAGACATTACCACTGCTACTATAAGAACTTGGATTTTGCCATCGTTGGTCCATAGGATATCTAGTCGCCAAAAAATGCAACGAACTAGTGAAACATCGGCAGATGTTAATCCATTAAAATGAATCAGCAGAAATTGACATTGACCAGATAGAGATTGAATGATAAACCTTCAATACAAAATGCAAATTTAGATCATATATTGGCAAAGGGAGACAATGGAATGCTGATACCAATTAAGTTTGCATGAGAAAACACAATTTTATCAGATATCTGCAAATTTAGATTTATACGGTGCTTTTGTGCTCTGGGCATATCAAAAGATGATCCAACCACATTTTAAGCTAGTATTGAAACCAAAAAACAAGATTTTCAATGTTATCACAAACATAATAAATAAAATAAGACCGACTCTCTGGTCTATGGCAAGTTAAAGCCCAAAAGGGATGTATATTTGCAAGAGAAATAAAGATTAAAACGCTTTGTTCTTAACAGTTAAAGATTTTAGGATAAAAAATGATCAAACAAAAAATCTAATATTATTGAACTTTCGGGGTATTATGAACCAAAGCTCCCTAATAAAGAAAATAAATGCATAAATCAAGCTTGTAGCCCTATGATCTTCAGATTGTCAGCTGCATAAGCCATTCATTAGCCCAACCAGAAAGAAATATATAAATTCTTTAAGAAATATAGACTGTCCCCTAGATAAAAATTCTCCAAATATATATGGAAGTTTGCCCAAATCTAGAACGCCAGCAGTTGTTACAGATCAATCATCATCAATCAGCATACAATTGGACAAGGATGGAAGAGACAAGACGCAGATTGTTCCCATTCACAGCAAACCAATCTCTTGTCTATAGACAAAAACAAAACCCAAAAAAAAAAAAACGGTTTCTATGGGAGCTCACCTTGTTTCCAATAACCGTCTAGTGATCTGTTGTTCCCCAACCTTAGATATGGAAACAGCCGATTCTTGTGTTCTGTTTGAGTTTAGTTTAATTATTTTGGTCATGGTTGACCAACGGCCAGGTGTAATAAAACAAACACATCTCCCGCCATGGATTTTCTTTACTTCCCATCATCTCCCGCCATGCTTGGTCGGGTATAACGAGGACGCGCGTGCTAATACGACTGCGAGTGGAAAGTGGCGTTGATTTATGATCAGTGTGGCCATTGGTTACTTTTCGAATGCTCTTTGAAAACATTTTCTTTTTTTCTCCAGAGCTTTTTTCAAAATTGTCTTCTTCTCGAAAGGCTGTAATTAAGCCGTAAAATAAAACTTGGTTGTATGACTCAGTCACAAGTGAACTCATCTCCGGCCATGGCCTATGGACTTGACGGGCCATGGAGGTAAGAGAGCAGTAATTTGATGATCATAGTGTTCCTTGGTTACTTTGAATACTTGTTTGAAAATTTTCTTTTTCTTTGAATACTTACTTGGTTGCAATTTAATTCTGCATTCAATCCATAGTTTAGAAATAATATATATCGATTGATAGTGTAAGATTAGTACTAAAAACTCTTTGTTCCTTATCCTTGAATTGAGATAAATCATGTTTTTAGTTGAGCCTATTGTTACCAAGGAAAATTTTTAGCCACGCCACAACCTGGATATTTTCCATCACGAGTGCGGCGCAGCTAATGTGGAGTGAATAAGAAAATTCCTTTACCCAAACAGGCCCCTCACTTGTGGATGAAAATGGTGACAATGCTCAAAATACAGAGTGTCCCTGGGAAAAACACAAGATGAACAGCTCAATGCCTAAAATATGATTACTTAAGTAAGCCATTTTAGTAAAATCTAAGACTTGCTTTCACAATTATTGACTACACAAATCTTCAAACTCAAAAATTTTCATCATTCATGACAAATTTTCATCATTCATTACAATTTCAGGGACCGACATTCCCTGCCAACGAAAATTTGCCCATTATCGGATCAAATTTTGTAAACAATTCCAGAAAATATCGTTAAATGCTACATATTGGTTTTGACATGCGTAAAAAAAAACTTAGGTAACGATAAGCACTTTGTTCCATTGTGTTATCATTATCATGTGAACTTACAATGGTATCATTGCTTATTGCCGAAATCTGCTGTAAATGGCCCCAAGTGTTTAGATACATAACAACAGATCCAGTAAACTTCTATGCTATCAAAACCGCTATCAAGATCTGATAGTAGTATTTACGGATGCGATTGATTTCAACACAGGCAATAGCTTTCTGGCTCGATCACTCTGACTCTTATGCAGAAAAAAAAAAATGTATAGAGGATACATATAGGCAATGCACAAGTTGTTTAATAACTAACAAACTGATAATAGCATTACTATAGGTGCAAACTTAATGTTTAACATCATTTACACTTACTACTATTTCAGCCTTCTCCGAGAGCTGCGTTTTATAGTACTCATGCTGCAAGTAGCCTCTGTATGTCCTTCTGTGAAGTCAAACCACAAGAACTCAGAAAAAAATAGACAATGATGTTCTCTGCTCAAGAGGTTGTGTTATATTCAAGCCAAAATAATATCAATTATTATCCTCTTTAAAAACACACTATATTATCCATAATACATTGCCAGCTGAGCACAAAACAGTGGCTACTCAAGAATTGGCTTGCTCTCGGAAATATTCTTTTGGTTGACAGAATTTCATCATTCTAATTGGGTATAGTTTTTGTGGATGTAAATCCTGATTTTTTTGGTGATGTAGGCACCGAATAGGTTATCGATCATCTTGTCTGAGACCTTCAGCCTTTGAGAAGTGTAGACCAAATTTCCGTCACCATATGCGTTGACAGAAGAAAATAAGATGAGGAACTTGGTTGCCGCTAGGTGAAAAATCAAATGTTCTCATTCGATTAAGTAGATAAGCAACAATGTTGCATACCTTGATTACCGCAAAAGAATCAACACGGCATCCCTCTAACCAAGAGAACCATACAGAACAATGACAAATTAACTCGGTAGAATAGAGATCATGATTATTTTGATCAAAGTGGCACACATGCAGGTCTAGAAGGAGAGTCACAATATCAACCTTCCTAATTAGATTAAGGAGAGAATAGGTTATCCTTAAATGTTGAATGTTTTGATTTGTCTTCACGAGGACCACTTGACACATGAGAATGTGCTATCTGAGTTACAGTTTAAATGTGTGTCTTTTAGCTATTCATTCTTGTGTACATGATCATACTTGTGTGTAAGTGGCCCTCATGAAGGTAAAACATTAGGACGACCAAGAAAGAGCAATTCTCTCATATGGGGGAAGACTCACACTGTGATTCAACTACTAAACCTGTAATATGTAATCCACAGTGATCATAATGAATCACATTCTAGCAAGTGTATCATTTGGTCAGTTCTCTCGATTGGAGGGATACTAGTGTGGATTCTTTGGCTGAAAGTAAGGCGCGCAAATTTGTAACCTTTCTTATTAATTTAAAGAAAACTCATGTAGAAGATTACTAAGCTGGCAAAGGACTTGTCACAAATACATCTATGATTAAATCTAATCAAAGCTCAGGAATTATTTGCAACTGGAATGTTGAGTCAAAGATTAGGCAGGATAAAGACAGCATCCACAGTAAAAAGAGGCAAGCTGCCGTATCTGCAACAGTAAATAGAAAAAGGAAAGGTGCCAGCCGATTGAAAATAAAGATGTGGTTTAATATATATACCAAGAACAGTTCACAGAGACATGGTAGATGGAAAAGGGCAGAGGGGTTAAGGAAGGATAAGATGAGCTTTACTATCTTGGACTTCACTAACTTACCGGAAGACTTGTGTTCTAAAAAATAGTTTTTACATACACTAAAATCAATGTAGAATATTTTATTACCTCAATCTGGAAGGGAGAAGTTGTTGGTGGATACCGCTCCACAACCTTACCATTTTTATCAGCCAAGAATTTCTCAAAGTTCCACTTCACTACATCACCTAGAAATCCACCTGCACTTGATTTTAAAAATTTATAAATTGGAGCTGCGTTTGGTCCATTTACTTCCACCTATCAGAAGTAAATAACAGATAAAGATTAGTTAATCACTACCTGAAAATTTTCCGCCTAAGCAAAAGAAATAACTTGTAATTTATGTCGACATTCTAACACTAACCATAAACAAGCAAGTAGTTTAGCACAAAAAGAATCGAAGAAATAAAGGTAAAAATGGCAGCTCAGCTTTACTACCTTGTCAAAAATTGGGAATTCAGCTTTAAATCTTGTACAAGCAAACTGCTTTATATCTGAATTAGTACCAGGCTCTTGGCCCCCAAACTGGTTGCAAGGAAAAGCTAGAATCTCAAAGCCTGAAACAAGCTTACCATCTTAGGCTCTGAAGTCTCATCAATGCAATCACTCAAACATAAAAGGGCAGTTCGGTGCACAAAAAGGAAGGCACCTACATTTTGCAAGAGGTTGTTCCATGATTCGACTCATGACAACTAGAACACACGGTAGGCACACATACATAAATTATCTATAAATGAACATTTATCCTTCTGATATAAAATGATCAACAAAATTGATATATTAAGCAACCTGCGAAAGTGGCCTAATAGTGCCCTAGAACATTCCCCATACTGTGAATGACATTTTTACCAACTATTCAAAGGTGCATCCAACCACAGTATTTTTCAATAACGACTCGAACTCTAAAACCTGCTTCCTCTACAAAGAATTGAACTATCACCACCTCGGTGAAAAACATATAACTTTGAAAAATTAGCATATAGCCAACATGCTCCTTTTCAACAAACATTAATCCTATAAATGTGTATAAGGCTATAAGCATTAGAAGACCTGAGCAGATGAAAATCATAGAGAAGTTAATCAACCTTGAGATTTGTACTTCTCGTAGATGTGAGAAAGCTCCGTGTAGTTGGAATTTGTCAAACCACTGAAATTAAGAATTGAGTTTCACCAGTACTAATGATTACAGAAAACTCCCCGCACATGATGAGAAATCAGCACAAGCCAAGAAAGCAAAGATACCATTTTGACGCAACATTGACAATCAAAAGCACTTTCCCTTTGAACTTGCCTAGAGACACGACCTTCCCATCAATATCCTGACACCAACCACAACTATTAGGCATGGACAAAATCAAACCCTACCCACTTGCAGATGCGTTCTAACCGTCCCAGAACCCACTTATAATTCACCAAAAACCAGTAGCACAAACTTCAAAGATGCATCCAACAGGAGCTCTTAAACAAGCATGCAACCTATAATAGAAGAATCCTTCAAATTGAAATCAGGTTATGGCCATTTGCGGATGCACTTGAACCAGCCTAACCCCCAGTAATTCAGTTAAACCCAGTAGCAAAAACAGCAATTAAACAACAAGGTGGTCATCAACAAACATGCAACAACTAGTAACAGAATTTATCAGGTACAGCGCTGACACCTTCACGGCGAATTCATGGACGCTCTTCTCCGTGGCCGCAGTAGCGTAGGCAACCCCGGCAGGCCTTGGTCCCTTGGTGGAAAGGACCGAGAATTTACTGGTCAGAGGCGCGGACAGCGGCAACCCAGTTGAGATTTTGGAGCAGAGGTCTGGTAGTGAAGTGCAGGGGAAGAGAGCAGAGGGAAGTAGACGATGGGTAGCTTTGGAAAAGCCATGGGAGGAAGAGGAGGTGAAGAAGAGAGGACTGAAGGAGATGGAGGCCATAGCTGCCAAAGGAGAAGTAGACTAGAAGTGGGGAGAGCTTGGCAGTAGATCGAGTTAGATTTAGGAAGAGAAGAGAAGAGGCGAAGAGATTGACCGAAGGTGATGATACCACGTGAGGTGAGTATTTAATGCGGAATCTTATACATACATGTCTTTCCCTGCGTGAGCATGGCAAAAGTGTATCCATACACCAAATTTCTTTATTTCGATATAAAAAATACAAAATTTATTTATTTTGATATGAAACATACGAAAAAAAATATTTTATATACAAAATGAAAATTTTTCATTTTGTAAAAGGTGGGAATTTTTTTTCCGGAAAATTGAAATCCTGTTACTTTGAGTTATTGGTTAGCCAAATTCGAGACATATCGATGATAAATTGGTTTCATTCTTTCTTTTTTTCTTGTATTGTATTTTTTTCTTTCTGTCATAAATCAAACAGACTTTGGGTTTTAATTAATATGTTTAAAAAAGAAAATAAATAATGTAAGAGAGAGAAAAAATAGTTTTTTGGGGATAATCTTTTCATCGGCATTTATTTATTTAAAAAACCACACGCAAAAAAGTGACAATGATGCTTAGAGGTGAGTAAAAAGTTTCTATTCACCAAATCATGAAATCAGATTTGTAGATTTGGTTCAGTTTTCAACATTCTGGTTCAAATTTTGATTTATACCTACAGGAAATTTAGGGATGTGAAATTTTTGTTCGAAGTCAAACAAAAACCCAAAAATCTTTGTACAAAACCTTAATATTTATATTTTATGAGAATTGTAACTATTAACTTATTTGATTAGTCTATGATTCATTTTGAGATGTTTAATATAATATACATGTCTATAATACTTTTAAATATAAAAAATTAAAATATATTATTATTAGACCCAATGGGTCCTCAAATAGGACTTGTAATTGGTTTTATTGGTTTCTCTTAATTAAAAAACTAGATCAAAGAATAAAACTTTCCTATTAGCTTATATAAAACTCATAAATATTATTCACAACTGATGTAGAACAAATCTAACAATTCTCTTTCACACATCGGGTGTCCTCGAAACTATCATTGTTTAACAAATTCTCATTAAATCATCAGGTATAATCTACGAAGGAGATTTCCACAATCGGCATAGGCAAACACTAAAGTCCAACTTGACTCTAATACCACTATTAGGTTCAATGGGCCCCCAAATTGGACTTGTAACAGGTTTTAAGAGTTTTTCTTAATCCAAAAGCTAGTTTAAGAAATAAGATTTTCTCATTAACTTATATACAATTCACTAATATCATCTACGAACGATGTGAAATAAATTCAACAACTCTCCTTTACACATTAGGCGAGCGTGGGCAAACACTAAAACTTACATGATTCTGATACCATTATTAGGCTCAATGTGCCCCCAAACGGGACTTGTAATAAGTTTTACAGGTTCCTCTTTACCCAAAAGTTAACTCAAATTATAAAATTTTCTCATTAACTTATATACAATTCATCAACATAATCCATAACCTAGGGCAAACCCAATAATTATAATAATGATTATAAAAAAATTAATTATATTATAATATTTTTTTAATAAATATCAGTGCAATAAAGCCAAAAAAGTGAACCGAAATTTCAGTTCATTTTACTTTTGGCAGTGCTACAGGTTCAGTTTCATATTTATTGATTTAGAAGGCTATTCAAAAATTCTCTTCAGTCGGTTTGAACCATTGGAAGACTTATCCTAAATTGATGCTATATGAGTTTTCTTTTTCTTTTGATCTAAACATAGAAGAAATGGTTGGAAAACTATTTTTTTCTCTCTATTATTTTTCTTTCTCAATAAATTTTTTTTTTCTCATTCCCAAAAATCAAACAGACACAAAGGGTAATAATAATAGTTGCCTTCAATTAGTGTTTAGTTTTCATAGTTGAATTGATGTTTAAAACTTCAATTCAAATAAAAACCTTATAATAAAATTTGGATTTGGTAAAATAAGAAAATTTAACTCAAAATTTAATATTTCATATTTATTAAATTTGAAATGTTTATCTTGAATTTTGTTTAGTAAATAGAGTAGTAATTTGTTGTTAGGCCTTACAACTAATATGACTCTTAGACCCAATCAGTTTTAACTGCGTCACTAACATATTAAATGTATTTGTGACAATTTTTTTATTTAAAGAATATTTAGGTATCTTCATATAGGGGTGTGGTCATTTGTAATACCCCGATTCTGGTTCACCTAAAAACTAAATCAGAACTATTTTGATCGAGTTGAGCTATATTTAAATCAATTAATCTGTAAAACTTGAATAAGAAAACGGATCGAAACAACCTTCTTAGCATCTCGAGAATGGAAGACATTACCAAATATATATGAAACATTCGGTATAAATAAAAGTACGAAAGAAAACAACAACGCACATATATATTAAAAAATATTAGTAATAAGTATTACTAGTCCGAAAAATAACTAGTATAAACTGGTAAGTAGAATCTGATATTCCACAAAGAAAGAAAACTATATATATATATATTGTCTATGTGAGTTCATAAAGAGCATCTACTGAGGAGTCATCAAGTTGCAGACTCGATAACATCCCAAACTAAACTAGTGTTATGCTACTATTGACAATAACTGGTTTCACTCCCCATGAGAAAAACACATGTCTTAAACACTCTCCATACCTCCTATAACTCCTGGTGTAGAGCACAAAGGTCGAGTACTCTTACGGAGTCGCCTTCAATGCCCTTTCATACCACAACTTTAGACATGCTATGTACACAATAGTACTCACCTATTCCAAACCTCTTCGAGTGTGAAGAAGTTCAAAATGTAGAAATGTCAAAATCCCTCAGAAATGGAACAACCCACTCACTAATCTAGAAATGTCAAAATTCCTCAGAAATGGAACAACCTGAGTATCCACCCACTCATTGTATGTGCAAGGACAAATTCACCAACTTTTGTCTCATTAAAAATTTGATAAAAAATGTATATAGTGTTGAAAAGGGAATTATATAAATTGGCAATGAGGTGGAGTTAAGTTCGAAAACAACATGAAGGATCTCATCTTAAAGGGTTGTTAATCACGGAAATAAAATGCGTCTAGATGGACTGTGTTAAGGGGAGTCTGATAAAACAACAGCTTAACACGTTTATGATTTAAAAATCAAATCCATAATAGAGTAAGTGATAAATCTGAAAAGTGTCCTAACGGACATGTGGTCCAAACTCCAAGTGCATTGGCACATCTACGACAAGCTAGAACTTTGGAATCTACATCGGCACTGCTAAGTAAAAGACTAACTCTATATGATGTATGGTCACAATTTGTGCTCACATCAATAATAACATTACAACAAAAGATCATGCTGAACAGATCCACAAGTTAACAATTGGTACACAAAACGAGGAACATGCAACCAATAAATAAATAAATAAATAAATAAAATGAGTCAAATAACTAAAAGAACAATACTAAAAATAATAGTAGACACATAACATCAATAAAAATAAATAATAATAAATAACACTTTTACTTCCTATGAAAATGAATAAATAATTAAATAATAAATAAATAAACTCATAAATATGCATAAATATATTGATGAATAATAAATACATAAAATAAATAAAACATTATTCATGAATAATGATAATAATATAATTAACACTAAATAAATATACGACTAAACACAAGTAAAAAAATTTACTGATTCACGATTGTTAACACAATGCTCAATAGGATATCCTTTACCACACTACTCATACTTAGTTGCTATCATGTTAGTTGAATTCATATTAGAATTCATCCTTAAAGCTTGTATTTAGTTTGACACATGAGTTACTTGCATAGTCAAAGCGCTTAATGCATCCACTTTGAGAAACCTCCACTTTTTTTCATCATTGCTCTATCCTACCCCATCTGATAATGGTTAGATGCTAGTTTTTCTAATAATTCATTTACATCTCTATATGATTTGCTTATGAGGGATCCAATGGTAACAACGTCTACAATGGATTTCGTTTGTCCATGGAGTCCATTGTAAAATGTTTGAATTTAAACCCATAGGAGAATTCCATGGTATGAACACTTCTTTAGTAAATCCTTGAACCTCTCCCATGCATCATAAAACGATTTATTATCCAGCTGCACAAAAGAAGTAATATCATTACAAAAATGAATAATTTTTAAAAGTGGAAAATATTTAAGGATAAACATTCTCGCTAATTCATCCCAAGGGGTGATAGAATTAGGCGTTTGTAAATTCAACTATAATCATGCATTTTCGACTAAAAAATATGGAAATAATCGAAGCTGGATAGCTTACTCAGAGACTTGATTCATTTTAAATGAATCACAAATAGCAATAAAATTGGGCAGGTGTAATGACCTAGCCCAAAGTTAAAGATATATAGTTCATTCCCACTTATAAATATGATTTTCTCACAGTAAGTATTAGATGTGGACTAAGTTGGGGGATCTCACAACAGGTGAGTATGAGGATCTTTATGAGCTAGTCTTGTGAATTGTCCCATGGTTTGTAGCATTTGGAACATCACTGGTTTCAATTCAAAGCTATTTGCTTTAATCAGTGGCATGAGAATGCTTGAATGTTATCCATCTAAAATAGGAAGAGCAAACTCTTCCAGTGCTTTTATGTCATCATAATTGGCTACCGGTGGAATATTATTATTCATTTGCCACGCCTCCATTGCTCTTCGAACTCTAGATTCTTGGCGTAGTCATCGACAAGTTCTCTCGATCTTTGGGTTATATGGCTCTAGATCCTGAGTACCTTCTCCTTCCATGCACTACGTAATACCTAATTAAATAAAAAAAAAAGAGAAAGAGATGAGACCAATTTAAGCAAATAATGTAACTAATTTTGATAAAATTAAATTCTAGTTTAATTCCCCGGTAACGGTACCAAAAATTTGATATGAAAATTATAACGTAAGTGCACGTGCCGAATCAAGTAATAAAAGTGATAAGAAAGTATCGTCCCATGAAGAATTAATAGTAGAAATTCTTAATTACCAAAATTAATTTAATTAATTATACTTAAATGAAAACAAATTCAAAGAGTGATTTAATTATGAATTAAGATCAAATTAATCTAACATACAATATTTAAATAAGATATTAACTTCAAGACGACAAACTTAAGATTTTCAATTTCCCAATTGTAGGACATATTAAGCGGATGTTTTATATGACCCCACTTAACACAGGTCATCTAGATGTATTTTACTTCTATTATTAATAACTCTAGAGGATGAGATCTTTCGTATTGTTTTCGAATACTCCACTTCATATTGCCTTCGGGGCTACCTATATAATTCCCTTCTTAGTCCTATATATAGCTATTATCGATTTTAGTGAGATGAGAGTTGGTGGGCATGACCTTACATATACCTTAAGCGGGTGCATACGCAAGTCGCAGTAGGTTCTAGATTAGGCGAGGAGTAGACCAAGTATTGTTGTGTACAATGCATGTATAGATTTGTGGTATTAGAGGGTACTTACCGTGACTACCAGAGAGTATTTGGCCTTTGTAATTTTAGCCAAGTATTATATAAAGGTTTGAAAAGGGCTTAGGATATGTATTTTTTCCCGAGAGTGGGACCAGTTATTGCTGAGAGTGACACAACACTAGGTCAATTTAGGATGCTATCAGTCTATAACTTAATGGCTCTTTAGGAGATGCCCTTTCAGCGTTCCCATAGAATTATATATTGGTTTCATTTTTTGTGGAAGTTAGATTCTACTTGTCAGTTTGTATTAGTTATTTTTAAGCTATTGACACTCGCTATTGACAATTTTTGTATTATATATATATGTTTTTGTGTTCTTTTGTGTTAAGCCGGCCTTGGTGGAAAAATAGATAGTTACTACACACTCTTGTACTCTATGCGCCGTTATTTTCTTTCGTGCTTTTGTTTGTGTTTAATTCGTTTCTTCGTGTATTTTATTTCATGTATCATGATGTATGTTCTAAATAGTCTTCGTAGCAAAGGTCTCTCCATGAGACATATTTCAATTCCAATAGTTATTTTGATATATATATATATATATATATATATATATATATATTTATTTATATTTTATCTATTTATATTTTTATACTTTTGTGTGTTGAATATTCTTATATCATGTCATTGCATGTAACTTATTAGTAAATTATTACTCATATCCATTCATTTTTTTTGTTAAGTGTTAGCTACGACGCATTTAGTGGTGTCTTCTTTTTTTTGAGACACCAAGAGGGTTCTTTAGTCCGTTTCTTATTCGAGTCTTTTAGTGACATGTTTTGGTCCTCTTTATTGTTACCCACTAATTTAGGTATA
>JAVDBV010001848.1:0-11473 GCA_032619315.1 Piper longum
TATATATATATATATATATATATATATATATACACACACATACAAGCCCTTTAGACCAGTCCTCGTCTACACACCAAAAAGGCAATGAAACTTGTCGAAAAAATAAAAAATGAAACTTTATCTTAGTAGTCCACTTCCAAATGGTTATTGGACCATCCCTGCTTATCTCAAGGTCTGCCACTGGCTACATAGAAGTCTAGTGGGGAATTGAGATCAGATATTTCTAAGTAAATAGAGAAGCCCATTTTTTACATATGAACTAATAGCCTGAATAACTTAATACGAGTTACACGCAAATGAAATTATACTAGGAATTTATTTTTTGTCACTGATATGATATTGAAGTTACTATATAGACTTTGTTCTCTGCACTTTATTATGGAAGAACACCAAATTTGCCGACTATCTTAAAATGATTTGAAATTGAGGTCTGCACGTAGAGTTTAGATAGAAATAGGTGAATTGACTGTTTGAACATTTCTCATTCAATGTAGTCCTGCAAGAGCAGGCACTGAAAATAATATGAGGAAACATATTATTATAACTCGAATTGCCATTCACCACGAAATCATATATTGCCAAGATAGTAGACTAAGCGACATATTGGGTGGATGGGCATCGATTGTAGAGGATAATCTACTATAGTCAATGCTATTGCGATCGTCTTATGGTGGTTATTAGTGAAATCTTTCAGCCTTTAAGCAATAACTTCGTCTACAATTTACCTTTGTAAATATTTTGTATTATTTTTCTCAAGGCAATTGCCATTTTCATACAACAGCCATCCCTGGGGTTATTTGGTTTGATAGATTATACAAGAGAGAAAAAAAAAGATTCGAGAAAGAAAACACAATTCTCTGCGGGTCAATTTGGTTGGTAAGAAAATAGGGCAAGTAAAAAAAATTGTATGAAATAAAAATACGGTGAGATAAAATAATATGAAAATTTTTACAAAATTTTCATACATATTAAAAAAATAAAATAAAAAATTTTTATGTGCATGTGCAAGGGCTTTACAACTTTTTTAAATTTTTTTTAATTTTTCATAATAAAATGTTACTTTGTAATTTTATATAAGTTTATTTTGACAAAAATATAAAAAAAACTAAATTTCAAGATATCTAAACCGAAAAAAATTTATGATATCCAAATTTTACATTTATTTTATACAATTTAAGGGTAACCAACACGCGTTCAGATTGAAATAAAAGAAGAGAGGAAGATTAGGCCAACTTTTCTTTTCTTCGCATTTTCTTTTGAGGATTGTGAAAATATTTTTTATTGCAACCTACTACATGGAAATCCATTTTATTACTCAACCCATTTTCTTTTGATCCAAAGTCCAAACAATCCAGGTCCAATTTTCTAAAAATTACTCTCTTTTTTTTCTTTTTAGATCTAAATCTATCAAACTAAATAGACTGTATTATATAAACGTTGAGAACCCACTATAACAAAGACAAAAACCTGAGACCACTAAAAAATGAAGGCGTCCTTAACCCACAAGTTTGTGTTGCTGGGACGGGAAGAAAGCGTCTGATCCCTCGATTTCCGTTGAGAAAAATGACACTTGTACAGTTTAATCTTTGACATTTCGACTACACGTGTATAACTGAAAATTAAACTTACTTAATCGAAAACAATAAGGTAATACAAAATTGCTTAACATGTGCACCAGAAAAATGAACCTGCGATTTAGATAAAATCACAAATAAAAAATTTTAAATCCTACAAGTTAAACAAGATTGTGAAGTTGTTTTACACAATCAAATCAAATGTATATTGTATTGAAACAAACACACATATTTAGAGAGAGAGAGGGGTATATACAAATGGTAACACCTCTTCCCTGATAACTTTTTATTAAAAGATTGAAACTTTTAAGAAGGTGTACATTTAGTTAATAAATAAAAATAAATAATACTTTATAACATAAGCCGAAAAAAGAAAATTGAATTTATTAAATAGATTATTGTTGGCTTTGTATGTGAATTTTTAAATAAATTAACAATAATCTACCAATAATATAATTAGTCTCGCTCGGTCCATGTCAACGTGTTAAATAGAGAGTACTTGTTAAATATAAGGGTGGGCATGACACCCAAATGATTGTATTCGATAATATTCAAAGTATTTCTGATTGAATTTAATTAATCGATTATGATTGAATAAAAATAAATCAAATATAAGCGCTACTTTATTAAACCGAATAAATGACCAAACAACTACCAAAAACCATAGCCATAAATCAATGATGTAAATGATATCTTTAAGTTTATTACCAATTTATCTACCAAATCATCATTAATAATTATTAAATTTATAACATATCAAATTTATTTTTTGAATTTTTCAACTTTAATATAATATTTTTTTTATTCAAATATTTTTAATAAAAATAATTTTAATTTTTATACTAATTGACATAAGAGAAACTAAAAAAAGAAAGAAAGACAACGATTATATAAATAAAATATTAGTTAAGAAAAATTAATATCTATAATACTAAAATAATTAAATAATACAATAAATATTGAATGAAAATAAATTCCTATATTAAGTGAATGTTAACTTTGTCCGATCGTAATAAGCTATGACCGAAGAATTTTAACCACGATGACCGACTTTTTAGACAGGCGGGACAATATCTTGTCCGACGTCGGACAAGCATGGGCTCCCCCTAATTAAACAGATTATTGTTGGCTTCGTGTAATTGGGTTCTTTAACCGAGCAACGTGTCATGGACCGAACTCCAGCCTGGTGGGATCACTGGTCTAGATCCCATGCAACCCCAAGGGCCAAACTCCGGTAAAGTAAAATGGCACATATGCCCTTTTATTGGACAAATATCAACCCTCTTTATATTTTCCCGCCGTTGAGCCTTCTTCCCGCCAACCCTACTTCCTCAACCCCTCGCCTTCTACTCTCTCTGATCCAATCGACTCGAACACCATGAAAGGAGGGACCCTCCAGATCAATTGGCATGACACCAAGCCAGTTCTTACCCTTGATTTTCACTCCCCCACCGGTTTGCTTGCCACCGGAGGCGCGGATCATGACATCAAGGTTTTTTTTTTGTTTTTTTGTTGTTGTTTTTGTTTCCCTGTTTCTTGCATGATTCTGATGTCCGTTCACAAGACATTCTACTGGAAAAGTCTAGGCCTTGTTGGATGATTGGTTATACCCGTACATTTTTGTTGGATATGCATCCAGATTTAATGAAGGGCAGGAATATAGTGATGCAAACACAAAAGTGCGGTGCCGGGTTGGTGCAATGTTTTGCATCAGCATTCATCTTGCTCGGACGGCAAAGAATGAGAGGGATTTGGGGTGGTTTTTTTGGCCGACTGTTTCATAAGTTGGAGTGAAATACGTAGTCAATATTAACAAAGAAACCCTAAGCCACATGAGTACAAGGCACACCAATTGGAGTTCTCATCCATCAGCACATGGACCTCATGTAAATATAAATAATGTCAGCTTGATATTGAGGTTTTGTATTTACCTTATATAATGGTAGCTGTTGCTCGATTTCGGTTTACGGGTGTCTGTGGATTTGTTGTGTAACAGATATTCGTGTTAAAGGTGGATAAGTTGGGAAATGAACCTTCAAGATAAATCCTTGTTTAATGTTCTTTTCTTTAGTGTGCTGTTCCCCCATCTTATCAGAACCTTATGCAGTCATTTGGCTTCCCACAAATTTATTTATTTTATATAAAATCTGCAATTTTGCTTTTTTGCTAGTTGTGGATAATATTTCCTGTGGATCAGCAAAAGAAAGTTCCTACTGCTTCTTACAAGTGCTCTCTTTCTTATCACACTTCTGCCGTGAATTGTCTACGCTTCTCTCCTTCTGGTAAGCACATTTGGATACTTGCTGTTTTTATTTTTACATGTACTCGCACATTTTTTTTCCCAAATTTTTTTCCTTTATATACTCTGTTAATAAGCATGTTGTGTTTGTCCATTATTTTGTATTTGGGAACGTAGATCTGGAATCGCTTCATCCAAATTTATAATTTATAGGTATACCAAAAGAATGCATATTTGTTAGGCACGGAGCTTAGTTTAAGATGCCTGTTTTCCAGATTAGTTTTATTTAAATAATAGTTTTCACGATGATGGACATGATGCTGTATATCATTTATAGACAGGTATAGGGAATGTCCTGATCATGCCTTGCTTATATTCCAATTGCCTAATTTAGTTCTGATTTTGTTTGGACAAGGCGGTCTATTGGTCGACACTATGTCATTGTTGATGATATAATGTTTGATGTCAAGATTGTTGTGCTTTTATGTTGTGTTCAACATGATTTCTTCATATCCGTCTTTGCAATGGAAGATATTTATAAGAATGTTTCAGATTCTACAATCATCCCATGAAGCCCATCCAGTTGTTTTTGGATCATCAATTGTATAAATTGCATTTTGAAAGTTACTTTTAAATTATAAAACTTTTAATAATCTATTTTCATTGCTTTATGCAGGAGAACAGCTTGCTTCCGGTGCTGATGGTACTACCTAGTTTTGTATCTCGAGTTTGTAACATTTTGTCGATTCATCTTTGATTTTTCCGTGCATTTTTCATTATTAAGATAACCTTTCTGGCCCTGTTTGACATTGGCTATAGGAGGTGACATAATTCTATGGAAGTTGCAGTCAACGGAGGATGATGCTACATGGAAAGTACTCAAGACATTATCGTGAGAAATCCAAATTTTTGAATAATAGTTGATCTGTATTGCACAATATCATGTAGTTTGTAATCATTACCAATTTCTTTATAGATTTCACCGTAAGGATGTCATGGATCTACAGTGGGCTCCTGATGGATCGTTTCTTATATCTGGTTCTGTGGATAACTCTTGTATCATATGGGATGTTTGCAAAGGTAATTAGTCGTTAACAGTCGTACAAAAGTTGATACCTGCCTTTTTGAGTTGTTATCAAAATTATCATCTATCATTGTGAAATGATTGGGAATAACAATCTGATACTAGTCCACAAGTCCATTTTAGTCATAGAATGTATGTTTTCTCTCTTTGCCTTCATATAAAGCCCTTTTGACTTTGTTCTTTATTATACAAATGAAAGGTTCATGTTGTATCTCCTCACAACAATACACTTTGTCAAGTTGTGCCATGGTTACTGATTTGTTTTATTTGTGATGCTCATTTTCAGGTTCAGTTCATCAAATTCTCGATTCTCATCTGCATTATGTTCAAGGAGTGGCTTGGGATCCTCTGGACCACTTTGCGGCTTCTTTAAGTTCTGATAGATCATGCAAAATATATGTTAAGAAGTCCCAAACAAAAGCAAAAGGACCTGATAAGTTGAGTTTTTTGTGTCATCACACCATTGCTAAGGCAGATCAACAGAACTTTGATGATATAAAGGTCCAAGCCATCTCTTGAGAACTTAAATACCCAATTTACTTGTTTATTTTTAATATATATTGATACTTTTATTTATTTGTTTTACAGGCGGTTACATCCAAGAACCATCTATTCCACGATGAGACGCTGCCATCTTTCTTCAGAAGATTATCATGGTCTCCTGATGGGTCTTTCTTGCTAGCACCTGCAGGTAATTGCAAATATTATTATTATTTTCTTATCTTACTTTGAACTATTAAATGATGAGGTAGAGAAGGATTCTTAACTAATTAAATCTACTCTGACTTACGTTGAGCTTTGTGGTTTATATTGCATATATTATGAAGTGTTTAGTAGGTTAGATGTCCTGTGTGGTTGATTTGAAGGGAATGCCATATTTTCTATAGATTGCACTTTGTACGTAAAACTCATACTTTTCATTCAGCATTATCTATTTATTGTGACTTCTTTTTAAATTTTTTTTAGTTATATTCAGGTAATTATAAGTATTCAACAGGATCAGGAACAATACACACTGCCTATGTGTTTCCCAGGAGAGATTTGTCGAGGTTTGAATTTCATGTTTGTTAGAGATCTCTTAATTTATTTTTTGTCAGAAAGCAATTATTTTATTACGTTAAAAGCATCTGCTTTCTCACATTGTTGCATACACTCATTACAATTCAGACCTGCATTGCAACTTCCAGGAGCCAACAAGCCCATTGTGGCTGTTCGCTTTTGCCCAATTACCTTTGGTCTCCGAGGAAGCAAATCAGGTGTTGACTCGAGGCTTCATTTTTTGAAGTTTACCATATGAAATGTCTGAAAATGGACATATCGTAGTAACGTCCTGGGAGCTGACAGATTAATTAAGCTTCCTGACCTCTTCTGACAGATGGTTTTTTCAAGCTTCCTCATAGAATTGTTTTTGCTGTGGCAACTTTGAACTCTTTATACATTTACGACACGGAGAGTGTTCAACCCATAGCCATTTTGGCTGGTCTGCATTATGCAGCCATTACGGACATTGCATGGTAATTATCTGTTGCCCATATATTATCAATGTTGTTACTTTATATAGCAGGCATTTTCCCAGTAATTATCTGCTGTACAGATATGAGGTCATTTTTGTTTTGTTTTTTAGTAGAGAATTGTACTTGGTGTTGGCAATGATTCTGACCTTTTCTTTGTTTTCAAGGTCATTGGACGCAAAACACCTTGCTGTAGCCTCACAAGATGGATATTGTACGCTTCTAGAGTTTGAAAATGGTGAATTGGGTTTGCCAATTTCTTTAAGCAGTAAGTTTCTTCACTCATCCACTTTGGAGCTCTATAATTGATACCCACCAAAGTCATGTTTCAAATATCAATAATATGTAGCTGGAGTACACAATACCAAATTTGATCCCCAAAGACAGGCCTGAAAATGATTCAGCGGTGTAGAGCTAGTCTCTCTAATCTGACCGGTCTATGTTCATCGTTCTAAAAATATTCATAAAAAAAAAAACTGGTTTCGAAGGACCCATGTTCCATGTCAATAAATATTTATACACAAGGTATGAGTAGTATGTTATTCCGACTTTGCATAGAAAGATTTTATTGACATTCCCCACCCCCGTTATTTGGGAGCAGCTGAACAAAGTTGATGATGAATGAACATGAGAAACTACATTGGACTGATATCTACCATAGAATAACATCATCTGATGATGAATCTGTCTGACCGTTCTTATTTGTAGCTTTTCTATTCTCCATGCAAGTATTCGTTAGTTTTGTGATCAGTGTCAGTTAGTATTGTGACTTCTGCACTGAAAGCTCACCATGGCTCGCCACTTGGTTGTGCAATTCATGCCTGGTTTCGTTTCTCAATTGAAATATTGGATAGCAAGAGATGATTTAGGTCATTTAAGATTTGGTTCTTATAAATTATGAAGACTGAACTTCCCTTGCCAAAATCAAGATCCTCCACCTTGGTGTATCTATGTGAATTACATGCTATTTGGATCGACATTGAATAGTTTTTTTTCTGTTTCCTTTTTGCAAGCCTTCTAATTGACTCATTAATTTACAGTGTACATATGTTATTAATTTGTTACCAATTATTCGTGTAGCTGAGAAGAATACTAGATCCGAGACAGAGACTGATTTAGTGGCACAGAATTTGGAGAAAGCAGTGGAGATGGAGATAGATTTAGTAGAAATTGCACATGAGAAGCGATCGGAATCAAACATTGTTGAAGGACATGCTTTTGCAAATACTGGTGTGGAATCTACCAGGAACAAGCCAGCAAGAAAACGTATTACTCCAATTTCCGTTGACAAGTCATGATAGAATTTCCCTGTCAACTTTGGGTGGATGATCTTGTCATTATCCTAAAGCTCTACCCAAAGTGAGCAATCTTGAGGTGTGTGTCACCAGAAAATGTACCGCCACTTACCAATACTTGCCAATGTATCTGTAATACCGGAAAACTTGCAAGAAATATTAGTTTGGTATAATTAGTATGAAATGGTAGATGGCAGCCTCGCATGAGGAGCTGCTGCAGCAATGCCATTCAGGATGTCTTTAATGTAAATGAGGACGCAAAAAGTTTGTTTATTTGTTCTTGTTTTTTAAATAGAATCATGCATCTATGGATCAATTATTATCACCTGCACCAATGTTCTCATCGTTGGTCAGTTTTGCTCTCCAATTCATTAGAGAACTCCGGAATGGGGCTCCCTTCTGCCATAGCACGTCTTCAGATTTCCTGTTGGGGAGTAACATCACTTCCTGAGTTCCAGTTTGTTCTTAAAGTCCGATTTGAACTTTGTGATTATCTAATTTGCTATTCCAATTATGCAGTTGTCGGATATAAATTTTGTAGCAAAATCTGAATTGGGCATTGATATGCTTTTTTTAATTTATTTTAATCAACTTTCTTTATTTTTATTTTTATTTTATTTTTGGGAAAAAAAGGTTAGAGTCTTTTACTCAAGCAACTAGGTGTCGTGGCAGTCCCCCTGCACATAACAGTTAAGATTCTTCTACTCAGACCGTAGGTGATCTAAGCATCTCCGCCGCGGCGAGCCGAGTGGCCGTTGGCTTGTGCAGATGGCCACTACCTTAGCAGGTAGCCTTGCCTCCCGTCTCCATCGACGTCCCGGCCTAGGCAAGTGTAAGAGCTACTATTCTTCCCTCCTCGACAATATCGTTCCCCGCGGCTTCCCCTATTGACGGCCGTCTTCCGATGCTGTCCTAGGCCAAGCGTGGCGGTAGCAAGAGCTTACCACCCGAATCTCTGTCCGATCAAATTTCAACCGAGCAAGTCGTCCACTTCGAGGAGGAGCAGTTCTTTGACATCAGCACAGCCGGTACTTGATTTTTTTTTAAAAAAAAATATTGTTCTAAGTATTGCATGGGAGTTCCTTCAATGATTGGGTGGTAATTGGTATAGATGAATTTCTTGATGTGGACGACTTTGATGATTATGATTTTGAGGATGACGATAACCTGAAGCTTGCTGTAAGAACCTTATATCCATATATGTTCCTTTATTTTTTTTGTTCCTTTATATCCATTTTTGTTCCATTTATGATTTTTGAGGACGACAATATTGGTAAGGTTGGAGATGGAAGGGAAGGTGGTGGAGTGGTACTTGCGGGGACCTGGTGGGATAAAGAAGCTTTATCCTTGGCGGAGATGGTATCCCTTTCGCTCGACGGAAACATACACCTATATGCTTTTTAGGACTACTTCTATTTCCATTATACAAGTGCGGATCGAAAATCTTACAACAAGTGATTACTAGATACTATTCTTATATTTAAATTCGATTATTAACTAGTTATGGGCACTGTCATGGATGGGGTTATTGTTACCTATCTTGCAAATTGAGAGATTGGTAGCGATGAACTTTGTAGGAATTTAGACTATTCTTTTCAATTTCTTTTCTTTTCTTTTCTTTTTTTGTTTTGGAAGGACAAGACCCAATTAGTAGAATTTACTTTAAATGTTCTTGAAGTTGAATTAGAAATTGAAGAGGCCATGCACCATCTTTCCATTAAGCTCGAACAATATGCTTGTGGAGGTGAATTAGTTGATGACACTGTAAAAACGATAGAGCTAATAGATACTGCACAATGGTATTTAAGGCTACTTGTTCATCAGCGTGATCTCTCAAGACCAATGTAGACAATGCGTAAACAAATTTATGCTGAAAAGGTGTTGCACTGTTGCTCAACCATTTGTATGGTTAATGATGTAAGGATATATATATATATATGTTCCCCTTGAAAGCCACACCCAATTGAGATGGGGGATAAGGTTGAATAGAGACTATTCATTTTGACATTAGATGAGCTGATACAAAATGCAACATAGACCTAACGCTTTCCTTTTTTTGTGTTTATTAATTTTTTTCTACCTCCTATTTACTTTCAGGTATGGTTCTCCCACCATGGCTGACATTGAAGAATTTTCTTCAGCATATTGGACTCTTCTGGATGAAGTAGAACAAATGGGGAAAGTTCCAGGTGATATATCATTGGAGGTAACTTATCTACCAGGTCCACCAACAATCTTCAAGTTCATTTATTTTTCAAGTCAAATTCTACCTAGCAAGGTCACTTCAGATGCCTCCATGGTGGAGAATCATGTGATGGCAGGGTATATTAGTTTTCTTTTGTTATGTGATATTGTTCTGGTTGGACAGTCTTATGCCGTCCTCCAGCAATTGACACTTGCCTTGTTGAGAATTCTTGCAAACTAGAAATTTAGGATACTATGACATATATGATTTTGTAGTGACGGTTCTCATGATAATCCAACCATATTTTTAACCGATTGTACAAATCCCATGTACTTGGTGTGGCAAGCTTTCTCCTTCCCTTTATTGGAACTTCTTTCTTGTATGAAGAACCTAATTTCATATTTCTGCAGGTATCTTCTCCAGGCCTTGAAAGGGTAGTACGGGTCCCTGAAGACTTGGAACGATTTAAAGACTTGCCATTATACGTTAAATATGTGGCTCAAGTTGGGTCTGAGAAAGAAAGTGATGGAATGATTTAGAGGCAGAATGCTGCACCTGGGCTCTAGCAGATGTAAGAATAAACAGGGAGCAAACTGGGAAAGGAAGACCCTCCTTTGAGCAAAAAGCAAAGAGAGTGGAAGCTGCAGACACCATTTGATTGTGTACGAATTGTTAGGCGGTATCCTGAATTTTAAATTGTTTTCTTCTCCCTTGGCCTTTCTATAATCTGAATAAGTAAATGAAGAAGCCAAATGCATGGACTGGAAATCTCAAATAGTATTTTGTTTAAACCACTATCAAATTGTTAATATAATATTATTTCACCAGTTAATTCTTAATTTTACTTTCTTTTTTGTACAAATATTTTGATTGCCTTATTAATAGGACACAAAATGTAAATATGGACATTGAAGAATTAGGCATTATACATACCCGACCCATTGTATATCATGGTTGCAAAAATCAGAATTGAAATCGGAATCAATTTTTGAGAGAGTTGGATTCGGAATCAGAATCGGAATCGGTCTAAATCAGAAAGGAATTTGTTCAGTTGAATCGGTCTGAATCAGTATAAATCGGTCATGTATAAAAATTTGATAATTTATAATATAAATATATGAAATACATAATTATATAATTTTTTAACTCATATACACAAATTTATAGTTTAATATAAAAATAAAAGAGAATCATTTATTATTATCACAAGACTATAATTTTATAAGTGTAATATTTGATATATCATTATTTGTGCTCTATCAAATAATAATAGCTTATAATATAAATTGGGCGGATGCAAGGGGCAGATGCTGCTGTCGTCGATTTAATTAACAGTTAAATTGGTCTAATCGATTATATATAATAATTTGATAATTTATAATATAAATATATAAAAGTTAAGTATTGATGTCATTTTGATATTATTGTTTGTATTATATTTTATGATATTTTCATATTATTTTATTTTATTTTAAAATTATTTAGAATTAATATTATTTTTAAACTTTTAATTACTAGAATGCTACCCTCCATGCGCCCTCTTCCTTCACCCCGTCGCCACCGCTACTATCGTCGCCCTTCTCCG
>JAVDBV010001856.1:0-11562 GCA_032619315.1 Piper longum
GAGCGGCAGTCCATGCGGCTGATGTATCGGTAACATGTACCGAGCATGGAGCCGTGTCGGGACCGAGAGACCTCATGACGGGTGTGGTGCGTGATGCAGCGGTAGCCGAGTGCTGGTGACCGAGCACTATCGGCTAGGTGTCACGAGCATGGGTCGTGCATGATCGATCATGCGTTTTAAAATACAATTCACAATACTTAACATTTCATTTTTAATAGTTGAATATTTTTTCTAAGTAGGATTCCATATTCCTGAATAATATCGAATTGCAACATCTTTATTATTAATAACTTGTTTTAATATACCCCCGAAACTGAGTTCAGATCCATCGGTCTAAACAATTTTTAATGTGATTGGATCTACTAAACATAAATAAAGAATAAATTTAATTTTTTGTTTAAAATTTTGAACAGCTCTTTTTAAGTCTTTGCCAAAGTAATTTACAATCATTAGCTACATCTTTATAAAAATCAGAAACATAATTTAAATTGCCAAGAAACCTTTTTAATTGCGTTTTATTAGTTAGTTCATCAGGAAATTTAGAAGAGAACTCTATGACCCTTTGAATAGGTCTAATATATCCTTTCTCAATTTCATGTCCTATCTTATATCCTTTCTTATTGATCGAGATTATTAGAATATATCAAGACATCATCTATACAAACTATTATAAAATTAACATACAGATTGAATATATCATTCATTACCTTTTGAAATTCGGAAGGTGCATTTTTTAATCTAAAAGGCATAGCATTCCATTCATATTGTCTAAATGAGACGTTAAAAATGTCTTATATTTATCATTTTTATTAATGTGAATTTACCAAAATCTAGATTTTAAATCAAATTTGCTAAATACTTGAGCTTGATAAAATCTTTTTAGTAAGTCTTTTTTATTAGGTATAGGATACCTAATCCATTTTAATACTTTATTTAAAGGCTAACCACCCGCCCGTTCCAAACCACGAGCTAATTGTTACTATACGAAACTAATTGTCTCGTAAATTAATTTTCTTTTAATTTTTAATATTTTAACATAAATATTAGCTTGGAATAATCTAAAGCCCCATGAACCAAACCAAAATCCCACTGCCTTGCAAAGAATAATCCAATATCAGAGTCCTCCAGCTATCCCGACTTTACCCATCATTTCATGCTCATACTTGCGAGGCAATTCCGCGTTAGTGATAAAAATGCTAAGTCATATAATTACAAAAAATAAGTTAATATATTCCACAATATCTTTAATTCGACTTTTAATGATTATGAGCATATGTTGAGCTTTTAATATGCTGGGAGGGTGGGCGCCCATTCAGCTACAATCCTGTATGAGCACACATGCTGCCTTGCTCTCGGTTTGTAGTTATCAATATTTGTCATTGACAAACCCTCTCAGTATCACAAGTGCATAATGAACCGTCTTGCACCACTGTGCCCTGTCACCCTTTTTCGCCATGGGGGCAAATATTTTAAAGGTGCTGCCCTGTGTCTAACTGAGTCAATTCTTTGACCTCGATTTCGCTTAGTGCATGGTGGTCGAATGTGGGGTCAGGCCGACAATTATTCTCAAATATGAATATATGACATTTTGTAGGTGCTGCCTCGTGTCAGATTGAGTCAATTCGTTACCCCAGTTGCACTCGACTCATAATGGTCAAATGTGAACTCAGGCCAACCAAGATTCCCAATTAGGAATATATAATGATTCAAGTAATTATACGGACCTAAAATTCTAGAATTGTGATAAGGCACCCACAACTATGACACACGATCTTAATATAAATGAAACTTCTTGAAAATCTTCTCTTTGCGAGCCAAATGTACTCATAAACTATCAAGTTGATGTTTTATTTACCATCAATATAATTCTTCTTTATATAGAAGAATGAGTATGGAATTTAAGAAGTCACTACATTAAAACTTTTACAGAAAAGAACGTAATCAGACATAAATATATTAAATATCAATTATTTGTGTGATAATGAAAAGTAAAAAAAAATTGAGTATTGAATGAGTATCAAATTGCACTCACGATACCCAATCCCAAAAATTTAATATATAAAACTTATTTAAAATTATCCATAAATATCATTATACCGGTACTCTAAATGTTATAATTGATAATTTATGATATTAATTTTTAAGAATTAATTTAATTAAATATTATTTATGCTTCGTTTTAAGATTTACAAAACCTTAAACAAAATAACCTAATTATTTTTTTCGGGGTTTTACAGGCTTATAGTTAATAACTAACCTTGGTGCTCCTCTTTGAATTTCTAATGCTTTATACACATAAAAAGTGGAACAAGACCAAGGTGATCGGCTTGGCCGAATTAATTTCATATCAATGAGATTTTGTATCTCATTCTGACAGTATTGAATCAATTCCTTATTCATTTAAATTGGCCTAGCTTTTGTAGGTATTTGAGATTCGTGAAAATTATATTCATAAGGAAGAGTTACTTCATGACATTTTTTTTCCCGAAAGGCTGTAGGTAATTCACTACATAATTCTTCCTTAAATAATTTTTTGAATGATTTAATTTTTTCTTTAATCTGGGGTAATTCTAATTTATTATCTAAGATCAGACTCTATACTTCTTCTTTGAGAAAATTAACTTGAGTATTCTTTTGAAATGACTTTTCTTTTAAAGAAGGAATTAAAGTTTTTCTTTTTGAAAATTATAAATTGAAAGTTATCTCTTTAGCTTTTATTTTTGTATGAATTATTGTATCATCTATGGTAAAGGGTTCTATCAAAGCACTAAAAGGATTTCCAAGAATTACTTCGCTACTTTAGTCTTGTACTAGAATAAATATTAAATAGATACAAGTTTCTTTTATGCAAACTACTGTGTTTGATAGTTTATATTTAATTTTTAATCTTTGATCTTTGGCAGTAGATAAGGCCGATAAGGCCCGAGTAGTTTTTTCATAGTTCTAGGTGGAATAAGGCCTTCTCTTATTATGTTCCAATCTGCACCAATGCCTACTAATGCCAATGTGTCAAGAGTAAATTCTCTATTTACAATTATTTTTATTCTAAGGATATATTCCTAGAAATTGTTTGTTCAATAACATTTAGATATTCTTGCGGAACTTTAGATGATTCTCCAATATTAAACTCCAAGTCTTCAAATAGCTTAAGCTCAGAATCAGCGTCTCCATGGTTATCATTTGTTAATTCCAAAATTTCTATTCTTTGTCTTAATTGAATTAATTCAGTCTTTAAGGAATTAATCTCTGTTCTTAGATCTTGTAAAGATAAAGGTTTATCATGTTTTAACCTTTCTATACTTCGGTCATGGTATGGGCTGGTTTTACAATCGCTTCAACCTGAGGTTTTAACTTCTTTTTTCTGGTTGCGGATATAACCTTTTCTATTAAATTTCTTTGTTGAGCTTTATCTTCAATTGAATTTATTAAGTCTAGTAAAATAGATTATTGAGTTATAATCATATTAATACTTACTCCGTTAAGATTCATAATAGCATTATGATGATCACAATCACAATCTGAATTAGAATCATAGTTTGAAGTATATCCATTAGAATCATCAATTTCTAAGGCATCTAATTCAGAATTATTGCTATTATCTTTTAATAATTCATACAAAATTTATTTTTTTGCGAACATTTAATTCTTTACTTTTTTTCTTAATCTACATTAATTTCTTGTATGTCCAGGTTCTCCGCAATCCCAACATACGATTGGCTTAGAACCACTAGGCTTTCTTTTAATATTTCTTTTAGTCATTTATTTTTTATCTTTTTATCCTCTTTTTTAAGAGGTTTTCTCAATTTTTCATTTATATGGAATAAAATCTCTTTTATTGTTATTAATTATTTTAGGTGATGGTATTGGAAAAGGAGAAGTACCAAATTGGTGACAAAAATCACCTGGCTTTTTCTTGCCTAATAATTTTTTCTTTTTTAATTGATTTTTAAAATTTAAATTATTACATAATGCTAATCCTTTAGTAAGTACTTCATATACTAATTTTGCAAATGTAAACATTCCATAAGGAATGGTTCCATTATGTTGATTTCTTAATTTGTTCATAATTCATTTTGCAAACAATGGAGGTAATTCAGCTAGAAATCTTTCCTTCCAAAAGTCTAGGGTAGAATCATCTCTTTGGAAGAGCAAAGATAAGAAAGCATCTTTATACCATTTAAAATGAGTTAAAGAATGACATTTTAAATTCATAATTAATTCTTGTGCCCTTTCTTTTAGTGCTTTTGTATCTCTTACAAAATGGTATAATATTGTGGTAATTAAAGTATATACTACGTCTTCTCTGAGATGATTAGTATTAGGTTAAAGTTTTACTGCCCCAAGGATTTCAAGATTTTGGGTTGGGTTCAAGTAATGATCCTACCGTCCTTTAAGTTGGCCAGAAAATCCTGCAGTAATAAACTCTTCAATTTAGCTATCTTAATTTAGTTGAATTAAATTGATTAATTAGTTCCTCGATTGAGTCCGAATCTTCATTAATTACTTTGATAAGATTCATTAATCATTAAAGTTTCTAATCTTTTTGATAATTTTTCTAAAAATTCTTCATTTAATGTTGTACTAGTATTAAAACCTTTATAAGATAATATCGGTGGTTTTATTAATACTGGTTTTATCTTTTCACTATCTGTAATTATCTTCTCTTTACCTTTACCTTTCAGTAAACATTTTTCTTCTAGTTGAGATAGGTGGGAAGCAAGAGTTTGTAAAGGAAGATGGGTGTAATTGTTTTGTTTAATAATAGTGGCAGTATCGTCATTAATGACTTTCTTTTGATCAATTTTTATAAAGGAAGTAGCTTCAATATTGCCATAAAGAATATTGCCAACTAGAGGGTGTTTACTTGTAACCGTTTTTCCATTATAGGTATCCCAAGTTCTTGTTTTTTTAGAAACTTGGATTTTCAGATAAAATTCATTTGAGAACCAGGTTGCAAATGATATTTCATAACCAAATAAACTTAAATAATTTGATTTTTATGATATTTCTCTTTTATTTGATTTGTAGAAAAATTTTTAAAATACCAGTTTCTAAAATTATCATGTTTTCCTAACATGAATTCTTTAGAACATTTTCCCCTATTGGGGGTAAGCTGGTAGGCATTAATTTTAAATTTTATTTTAAAAAATGATAGTTCATCTGTGTAAATTCCATGAGGAATTTGATGGTCCGATATGAAAATTCCCTTTACACTAGATGAAGGAGAAGCTTCTGAGGATGGAGTTTTGGAAATACTAGGCTTCTGAAGAAGACCTCAACATCTCCATCTTTATTTTCTACTATTTTTTTTCTACATATCTACTAATCATTTGGGGAGGAACAATCCTTTCTAACTTCTAGGATTGTGGTAACTCAATCTTTGACCAAGTAATAATTTTAGGAATGAAAATATTTGTTTTATTAAAATTTACTTGGAATAGTGCAATTTTTCCTTTAATAGACATGAATCTTGGAGTTGGGACATATGGTAGTCATGGCTTTAAGGCATAACCGATAGACTACGTAGATGTTCATAGCTCCGTTCAGCATATCATACCCTTGAGTCTGAAGGTTCAATGAGAGGGCTTCTTTGATATGTGGACAATATAAACTAATGGAATAATTAGGAAAACAGTTAAAATAAACTGGTTCTGTACATAAACTGGATTCAATTAATCCTAATAAAGAGTCTTAAAATTTGTTATGTCTTTTATCTCTTAATCAGATTAGTAAGGATGTATTTAAGCCTTCCCTAATTAATGGCTTAACTGCGACTTGTACTAATCCTAGATAGATATAATTAAACTCCTATTTTAATTCAACTATTAATGACATAGACTCTATAATATTTCCAATATTCTCATAAATTTTTGTTATATATATATTTGTTTGAAATCTAATAATCCTTTATTATATATCTTAGTTGGATTTATTTTAGATATATTTCATTTATTCAATTTTTTATATATATTACTGTATATAAATTGTTCTGTTAACTTAGGATCACATGAGTTTTGAGTTTTTTTGACTATTTGTGATAAAAAACCATCATTAACTAAAGTTTTTGTCTGTAGGAATTTTTTAAGAGAAACCAATTTCAATGTGTTTATGACTTTCACGACTTTTGATGACTTACTAGGCTCATCTATATATGTAGCAAGGTCTTGTAATTTGTGTAAATAACATATCTTGTAAGGCTTTGTTTGAGACAAGTATTCAATAGCAGTTAACCTATTCAGTAAATAAATAAATAATAATAAAGTGCATAGGCTTTTGCACCTTCGTTAGCCCACTTCATGCATGCTCAGGGGCTTTGTGGGCTATGTTTGTTCAGTTGACCATTTTTGTGTATGGTTGATTTTGGCCCACTATGCTTATAAACGTAATAAGATTGGCCCTCCTGCTCAGAAAGCCGGATTCTGGAACGTCACGTGAAGCCAATAAATTATTAAGTGAAACTAATTGTTAAATATTAATTAACTAATATAGTATAATTTCTAACAGAGACATAAAAGCGAGACAATGTAGAATTTTTTTTGGGCGGGTCCCAAAGTGGCAGTAGAGTTAGTCTCCATCTATAAGTTATTCATTAATTTAATAGAATATATAATAAAATTAAATATATATACATATACGTGCACCGCTACACTACAAGTTGATGCTTATCAGTTTTTTTGCCAAATGCGGCCACAGTCCAAGGGCACCGACCCGCCGACGTATGAGAGGAAAACCTCGTAACGTCGTACAAAATGGTTAAGCAAATACCACCACGGTGCAGCCTCCACGCCTCTCCCCATTTCATGAATATTCCACATTAATCCAATTCCTCCTTTCCAGTTTCCAACCACCACCCCTGTCAAGACTCATGTGCGCTCTCTGGTAAGTGGTGATGGCTCTCTGGTGAGTGGTGATGGAGAAAGTCGACTCCCCCTCCGTCCTCACTCGTCACCCATCGCACACATGACTATCTCTATCTCTCCCCGTATGCTCTCTCTTCGCTCTCTCTCTCTCTCTCTCTGTCTCTCTTTCTCTTCCCAGATTTCTAATATATAAAAAATAAAAGAAAAACCATCCGTACGCAGTATATTCTATAATTAGTTAGTTAATTTGATGTATAACGTCCGATATCTATGTATGTGGTATGAATTTCTAATAGATCTAAGTATATTTTACTAGTTATTATTAGTTTAAAAGGTACTGATAGTTTAATAGGATGTTATGTTGCTTTGATTTTAGCCTTTATAAAATATATGCCCTATAATGTAAACTGAAGCCATTATAGAACAAAATGCGAGATCAGCACATTTCAGAAAAAAAAAATTATATGCTTTCTTATTAATAAATTATATATAAGTTATTGCAAACCGCCTGCCCATGCACGCATTAATGTTTGTGTTTGCTATACTTTGCTCCGACGATCACCGAACACATTAATGCCGTCACACAAGAAACTCAATAAACTAGCGCCGCTCTTCAGTCGGACCCTCACAACGTGTACGGTTTGTAGCTACTAGTTAACTTGTTTCCACATAGCATCACTCGTCACTTGTACATTTTAATTCTACTCCAAATAAAAAAAACAATTTTATACTAACCAAACAGATATATAAACGACAATTGCGACCTAGATTTCTCCTAAGTCAATTGTTGTGTGATCATTACGACTAGGGCTACTAATTAAGTGAGCTAACTCGTGACCATTTTATATTTGCCTCGGTTCGACTCGGCTTGAAACTTTGATATTTAAATTTTTAAGGTCGAACTTGAACTTATGAATCGGGTTTGAGCAAGGCATTGTTCGATTCGATTTAACTCGATTATAACTCGAACTCGATTTGAACTCCACTTAATAAAATAATATAATAATATGTATAATATCACTTGTCTACTCAAAATACATTTAAAATCATAAATAATTATTATTAATAATTACATATTAAATGATGGTGGAGGTGGGGGTGTTTTATTTATTTTTATTAAATTTAGGTTGTCCTTGTAATCGAACGATCTGGATTAAAATTTGAGACAGAATATTATCTACCCCCACTAAAATAGTCTTTATATATATATATATATATATATATATATACTAATAAGTTTAATTGTAATTAGTTATATTTATTTATATATAATATAATAATAACGTGATGTGATAGCTTAAATGGTATGTCTTTACATTGATCACTTAGAAGTCGTGGGTTCAGGTTATGGGTTCAATCCACGCTGGTTGCTATTTTTGACTTTGTAATCGAGCTGGTTTCGAGCTTTATAATCGAGCTCACGAACGAGCTATCAAAATTAAATACTTAAACTTTATTCAAGCTCGAGTTAAACTCGAACACCATTAAAAATATTCGAGTCAATTTCGAGCATTTATGTTGAAAACTTGTTTGATCTCGAGCCGAGTTCAAACGAACTTTGAACTATTTGAGTCGAGTCAAGTTCGAGCACGAGTTGAGTTCCGCTCGCTCGCTCGTTTAGCAGCCCTAATTATGACTAACAAAGGAATCAAGGCCTAATTAAAAAAAAGTTGGTTATATTAGCCCAATGTTTTTTAAATGGATACCATATAAGTGTAAACAATTGAAGTAAACTGAGAGTATCATTGTGTGTTTCACTTAGAGAAGGGAGGGTCCCTGTATGTCTTCCCAATTAGAGTTTTTTTTTTTAGTTGGAGATTATGGTTGTTCCCAATTGAATGTGTATGACAATTGGATGTGTTTCCTATTTAAAAGATATGTGAGTGTCGTCTAATGTGGAACATTGCTAGACAATAATGGGGTGAGTTCTGTTTGAAGAAGAACATTGACAGACGATGATGAGATGAATTTTGTCTGATCCAGACGATGTAGATGTGTGTATCGACTTTTTCTGATTTATGTACCCATTATTTGTTATAGTGGATGATTTGTGATTTTTCCCTCATATTTTGAGGGTTCAACATTAAATTGATGTGTGCCATCTATCTTTTGTACTTTATTGGTTTGTCTTATCAAAACACATATCAAGAAGTTTAAGATTTTGTGTGTTAAAATCCCACAAGTGGTATCGAGAGTTTAGTTTGTCGGACAAATCATAGAAGAGCTTGGATCGTGGAACAATGGTTCATGGATCTTTCTTGAGAAAATCAAGATTGATCATGTTTCGTCAAGATGACTTTTGGGCAGTGCTAGCAAAAGTGTTCCTTCTATGCGAGTAAGGGAGATGTACTAGAAGTTCTAATCATGAGAGATCGAGAGCATTCCATATGGGGTGGGGAGGGGAGATGTGTTGAGATATTTACCTCCTCAGGTAGTCAACAATGACACATCAAATTTGACGGGTGTTTGATAATAATGAAGAGTGAAATTTTTTCCAAGGAGTTTCCATATGGATTAAGAAGGGGAGATTGTAGAGGTTATATCTTCTTCCCATGTGAAAGATGTTAAATCCAACCCTACTGTTTTCGTATAATTCAGAAGGGGAGATTTGTTAAACTCTCTCATGATGAATGTGACAAAGCGTACAACTACGTAGAAAGTCGCAAATACATGAAATTATTTTATGAGGTACGAAGAATTCGAGAAGAATTGTGGAAGATGAAGAAGGTACTCATTGGTGAGAATTTTAATGCTTAGGGATAAGTATTTGGTGTTGGCTCTTAGTATCTGGGAGACTTGGTCTTGACCCATGTATTTATCTTATTGTTCGCAGTTATCATATTAATAAATTCATATTCCTAAATTGGGTCTTGACCCATTCTGTTGATCTCATCTATCACATTAGTCACAACATTCTCAATAATTTTAAGTCATTTCAATATCATACAACATGTCACATCATAATACATCATAACCAAAATCATACATCATATCAAACACATGACACATTAGGCTTGTGTGCGTGCATATAGTAGTCACTGCTCCTCCATTCAGGCTGACATATCAAACTCTTGTTTCTTACCTACATATATAATAGAGAATCGTCTGTAACGAGTGTTATTGGTCCAAAAATAACTATAACAAACTGGCAAATGAAAGTCGACTCTCATTTTGAAGAAAACAATTTTATAATTTCTGCTGAACTCTCATAAGGGCATCTACTTGGGAGCCATCGAGCCGCAGACCCAACAACATCCTAAACTGATTGGTTTGTGATACCTTTCTCGACATTTTCTCATTGTTTCTTTTTTATCCCTTGGGACTATCGATATAACTTAAGCTCTCTCATTTCCTCCATATATCTCCTGGCCCTGAGTACGAAGGTTGAGTACTCTCAGACAATTGCTTTCAGTACTCTTTCAATAAATACCTGGATGTGCGCTATATTAACAGTACCCGTAATTCTCTATATTTCTTCGGGTGTGAGGAAACTCAAAACGTAGAGTTTTTATGATCCCTCGTGAATAGAACAACCCACTCACTAATCACGAGCCCACCGTGACTGACACATATATCCATTCATGGTATGTGCAAGTTGATTTCACCATTTCTCGTCTCACCGAAAACTCGATAAATTTGTACATAGGCCTGAGAAGAGATATAATATTATAGGCATAATGACAACTTGTGGTGGATTTTGTGCTCAAAATCAGACTCGAGGTATCTCATCCTCGAGAGTTATTAATCCAAAAAACTACTGGTTAAATAACCCGAGTTAAGTGAGATCTGATAAAATACCACTTAATTTGTCTTGGAATCAGTAAAATAAATCAAAATATAATAAGCAATAAACTAGGGGTGAGTCATAAACAGACTTGGAAAAAACTATAAGCAAGACTATGCTCCTAGGCAGTGAACTCCTACTCTGCACCTACACAATCATACTAAATGCTAACCGCCAAGCTAGCTATATAATGCATAAGTAAAATAGATGCATGGAAATCATTATAAATTATGAATACTATAATTATTAATATCCATATTAAGAAATCAACAAATAAATTAAATTGACAATTAACAATTAAAAAATCTTTTTGTCATTATTTTTAACTATATGACTATGTCATAATTCTTGAACTTATCACACACCAATCCTCATTAAATTAGATTAATAGCTATAATGATAATTAATTACCTCATTAATCATAGTTATGATATTTTATCCTTAATTAAATTTACTAATCTTAATTATATTATTCCACATCTAATTTTTATTATGAACTAACTTCATAATCACTAATAACTAACTGATATAGTTATAATACTAATACATAATTATCACAATTTCTAACATCATCCGTATTATAATTCGAATTATTATTAATCATTATCAATTCTTAATTATATGATAAATTTTTTAATCAACATATAAGTATAAAAAATTTCAAAATTAACATATTAACAACCATATAAAAAATTTCTTAAATTATAAATGATATGCATAATGATTAAAACAAATTAAAAATCTAAAATTTGAAAAGCGTTAAACATCTCACAGTGATTCAGCGCAAAATTGGCGATGACGGCGGCGGCGACCAACAGTGACAACCTTGGTTGGAAATCGGCCGGCAAGGAATGGATTAGGGCTAGGTGTGGTCTACGTTGTTTGGCCGGAAGCCAAAGTAGAGGTAGGAAGGGCGAG